>JANHGB010049706.1:0-84773 GCA_026283785.1 Coracopsis vasa
GTGGTGTTTGTTCTTTTTTCACTTTCCTTCACTTATTAAACTTTCTCTTGACCCACAAGTTTTCTTGCTTTTGCTATTCCTGTTCTCTCTCTCATCATGCTGGTGGAGTAATGAGGGTGGGTGAGGGGTGAGTGGGCAGCTCAGTTGGTGCTTAGCTCCTTGCTAGGGTATACCCACCACAACTGGAAGCAGAAGTTGTGAAGTCACCAAAAGAAAAAGAATAAATCTTTCTGTTCCAACTACCCTCCTATTTGGGGACATTTTTCTTTCCCAGGTTCCCAATGGCCACAGTTGCCTCTCTGTGCCCATACAAGGAGCAGGGCAATTTGACATGCTTAGCGTCATGTTTCCCTTTCCTTGGTTCTAGCCCTGAGACTTCCATTGACATTTAACCATTGACATTATCTGGAAAATATCAGAAAATATCTGAAAATATCAGGGCATATATATATAACAATATATAAATGCCATGGATGGCTTCCATTTGAAAATAGATTTCTTTGGCTGTGTTCAGAAAAAAAAAAATGGTTTTGGTACTTTTCCAGATACCAGGCAAAACATTATTCAGAACTCCTTTTTCAGAAGACAACTTCCTTCTCTTCCCACCCCCCCCATTTCTGACATGATCTTTATGACTGAGCCAGAAATAGATTTGAAGTGTCACATCTGCTTGCTCACACATCTGCTTGCTTTGCTTTAGAAAAGCAAAACTTGGCCTGTTTTTCAAGATTATCTCAGCAACGAGCCATGGCCTCTCATAAACAATGGACTGGGGTGCAGAAAACCTGCTGAGATCTCCTCAAGGCTCCTTCCTTGACTTTTGACCTTTGCCTATCACTGTTTTCGCCTCCATTTCTATGTCTGTTCAATAGCATGATGCCATTTCCTTGTTGACATGAGCATTTTCAGAAGTTGTGTATGGACAAAGCGTAATTAGTTTTGTTTTCTTAGCATCCAGAGTTAGTGGTACATTTTAGTCTAGTCTAAATACCGTGTTTGGATACATCCATAACAGAAAGCTTGTTTGGTTTTGAAGTGTGCAGACAGTGTCTTCATGCAGATGGAGGAGCAGACACCAAGACAGGAGTTGGCCTAGAAGCTGAGTTGTTAGAGAATGATCTTATCTCTTGCCCTCTCTCCCCAGTACCTTTTATCTGCTTTTTTCACTGCAGAAAGTGTCTTAATTTTTGCTTTCTGTAGTGCCAAACACAGTGTTAGTATTAAAATAATAATAATAAATCAGCAATGATATTAAGAAGTCCCCAACTCACATTAACTGAGATAGATGTGCATCCTTTCCTAATGTGCAGTTTCCGAACAGTGTATGGCAACAAGATACTAAAAATGTCAGCTTTAATTCTAATATGCTACCAGGTTATAAAGATGGCTGTTGGTGTGAAGCAGAAAGCATGCCTAGCTATCAGACCACTACTGTTCTCTCCTTTAGCGGCAACAGATGACAATATTGTTTCTGTCATTAGCGGGTCACAGGGCGATTATATTAGTGTAGGGCTTGTTACTTTTTCTAAGCTTCATTTAAGCTATTAGCTGGGATAGTTAAATTGGCATACCAAATTGAGTCTAAATTGTGTTATTTTAATTCCAAAATGAGGGTGGCTTTCTGGTTTAGTTCAAATCCTCACTAGAGTAGGTTAGGATAAACTAAGTAATAATAATGGGTGAGTTGCTCAGGGAGCTATACTGGTATTACTCTGCAAGTTGAAGGGCAAGTTCTAGCTTTCCCCCATTTTCTGTGTAGAGAAACTCGTATATAAAGAGCACTCAGACATTGTGGGTTTAAATGCAATTGCTTGACAGTAATTTTATTTCTGTTTTGCTGCGTTCATTTTTGTTCCTGCAGAACATCGCTTTGTGGTTTCAATTTTAGACTTTGCATCCCTTCCTTTCTCACCTAGCCAACTGTGCTCCATTATAAATGACAAGTTGCTTATTTGAGGTACTGCATTTACTCATCAGCCTCATTCCTTTTGGTTTTCCTCCACAGGTTTTCTTGCTACCCTTGTATCACTATTCTAGAAGCACTGCAAAATCTGCAGATGGACTAATTATAAAAACACTGAGCAACTCTGTCTTTACTGGATTTCTTCGGTTTTGTCTTTCAGAGTAAGCTGAATAGTCTCATAGCAGAGGTCATGGACCATTAGGCACTGTTCACAGGCTATATGGAATTTTGCAGTTCCACATGCTAATAGCTCAGTAGCAACACGTGTCTTGCAATACCTGATTGTGACATTAAAGCATGATGTTTTCTTACTTGAGGAAATTAATTAATTAACTTAATTGAGGAAAGCAATTGCTGTGTTCAGATCCTGTGGTTGTGTGGTTCAGCATGTTGGGATGGTGAACTCTTAAACATGGCAATAATGTTACTGTCTCACTGAAGTGTTGTGTCCAGTGGCACATATTTCATTCCCATCCAATCATCTTAGACATGGATCATGCAGGTCTGTGTACTGAGTCTTTAGTGATAGATGCTTCTTCTATCTGCTTCTCCAATGATGATATAAAGCATTTTATTTTATTATTTATCCTTTTTTTTTTTTTTTTGCAATAACTGGGGTTTCTCTGGTGCAGGCAAGAAGGCAGAGCTGCAGATGGGATCTACCAGGTATCTGTGTCACTGACAACTCCATCAGCTACAGGCTTGTGAAACAGACTTTACACCTTCATTTTAACACCAGTTAATTACAACCCCAATTGGCTGGCCATCTTGTCTTTGACCTATATGTGTTTCCTCACATTTAAAACTATAACTGTATCATAAGAGGTCACGGCTCCCCTATTAGTGACAAGGTTGTTTGCTCTGCAGTGCAGCTAGGATAAAAGTCCTCTGTTGGCATAAACTGAGTTATACAGTTGAGGGGCAGACCATCAACTATAATAAAGCTGCTGTAATCGTTCTGACTTTAATGGAGCCATTGCCAGTTTGCATCAGCCAACAATGTGTATTGTGCACAGGAGGGAGATGAAGTCTCTCATCTTCCCCTGTGAGTCCCACTTCAGAATACAGAGTTGAGTTGGCACACATGTAGAAATGAGGCTGGCTATGTCTGAGAAAGGCCTGAGATCATGTTTGGATAGGCATGGAGTCCGTTGTTGTCATTGAGCCATCATAACAGAGGGGTCACCACAGCTCACCACATGCAGGGGTAGGACACTGGCTGTAAAACAAGAAGAGGGAAGAAAGAGATTCAGTCAGTACTCTATCAGCTCTGCATGATGAAGTCCTAGATTAACTGGTTTATGGAGTATATCCACGATGCAACGGCTCTGCTCTCAACTTCTTTATAAACTTTGTCCAAAGTTTCTCTCTGTGACTAATGGGAAGCATGACATATAACAATCCAATCATATAGTTAGTGTAGGCTGTTTTTTCAGATTATTAGACGTGCCCTTTACCAAGCTTTGATTTATGCGGACCCAATAAGAGAAGGGCAAGAGCAGTCTTTTGACTGAGCTTTGAGAGAAAACAGAGGTAAGGGACAATTTACAGCTTGTGCTTTGTTGCTGGAAAGGGGTTTCGTAAATTTGATGGAATAAATATCCTCAAGCACGTGAAGCAAAATTAAATGCACTAAATTAAGAGTGCCTTTTAAACTAATGGCTATTGAGACAAAGATAAGAGTTATTGGTTTAGTTGATTCACTGTAATTATTAAGATCATATTTTGTTGCTGAGATGCACAAACACGGCTTGCCTGTTGCAACCTCTTATCTCAAGAGCACAAAGAGCAGTGTCTGCCCTGATCCAGCAAACACAGCTCTGGCAGTTCTCCATGTAGGTAAGTAAACAAGACATGAGTGAGCCCAGCAGAAGATAGGAAGAATAGTGTGACACAGGGCTCTGTAAGATGCTTAGAGGGAAAAATATATTAACAACATGCCCAAAGGAAACCTTTTCCTGTCCTTAAAAGTGCTTTTTAGATTGCCGCAGACACGTAAAGAAACATCTTGGTGGTTTGGGGATTTTGAAATTGGTGTCATACTTTGCAAATGAAAACATATCTTCTTGTTTGTTGTGGTTTTCAATGATCGCATGAACTCAAAAGAACATCTTGTGGTATCGTAATGCTGATTTATCTTACAAATATTTCTAATTACCTGTGGATTTACTAGGGTATGTGTTACATTCTGTACCTTCCTCCTCTTCTATATTTTGTCACTTGCTCAGAAAGAGTCACCACTTACACAAGAGTATATTAGCTTTCACCAAATTTAGAAAAATGTTGTATAATGTAGAAAATAGTGGCAATTTGTTGTTATAGTTACCAGAAGACTAGTAAGTAAAAAAGACCTCACACGGGCTATTTGACCTCTTGTGTACCATTTCACTTTTTAAAGTGGATTTTTCTGTCTTACTTTGCTAGGAAAATATTCCATTTGCCTAGTATTACTCACTTTTATTCTGAGTATTTATGAGTATTGCTTGGTTTCATTCTGGCCATAGAACATAATTTTAAAGCATATTCAAAAGAAGTGGAATTCAGAACCTGTAAGGTTTTTTCCATCCCTTAAACCCAATCTCCTGTTATGGCTGGCACTCTTCCACATGGTTCTCTTTCATATGACTCCTTTCATATCTTGATCTGCCTCAAATTTAATCAGTTGGGGTTTTTTTTGTCCTGCTGTCCTTACTGGAAACATGAAGCAGGGCCTCACTCTTCTGATAGAAATATTCTTATTTCTGGGATATATCCTTGGCTAATTTACACCCATTTGTTGTTGTGCAAACAGCATTCTGTAATGCAGGTAGGTAGTTTTTGTCCTGGGTTCCTACACCTCATTCTGTGTTTAGGGAACAATCCTGTCCCCTCGGTGTTAATTTTATTAGTGGTTTCTTTCCCAAAGATAGACTTTGCATTCTACGAATTCTGTGTCTGTCCTATTTTGACTTAATCTCTCTTGTGCAGGTGTGAGCAAATTGTGCACAAAGTGTGCATCTTAGCAAAGTGACACTAATGCTTCTTTGTTTCTTTTGGGAGCACCTTGCTTCATACATTAGAAAGTGCTTCTCTTTTTTTCATGTCTGCAGCACGCTGTGGTTCATAGCAAACACCCCAGCTCTGCTTCCCTTTCGTTTCCACCTGTGGAGACTCAAAGAATGCCATTATTCTCTCACAGAAAACTCCAATTATTTCATAAGGGCATGACCTTGTGCTTTGCACATTTGATTCTTTCCTTAGTTTTCCTGATCCTCATCTTTATTTATGATGCTTCTGACTGTCACATCAACAAATGTTCTTGAAACTTTTCTAGTGGACCATGTCACTGTGCTGTGGTCACTAGTGAAAATAATAATATTGGCTCATAGGCAGAACTACTATTCCCTCTGGCCAGTCACTTCTCTTTCTGGTTGAACCTTGGGGGTTCAATTCAGAACTCAGCAGGAATTAGGATCTCAATGCCATCATCCAAGCCCTGTGCCAGTCCTGATCTACCAAGTAGAATCTGCCCATCAGCTGCTATTGACGCGCACTGGACCAGACATGTTCCTCGCAGATCATACATGTAAGACAAATGCTCTACTGAATGGAGTCTCTCACCTGCAGGAGACAGGGGTTGGTGTATTGTATGTTTCAACTATTAGGTAAAAATTTCAGATTATCTTATTTTTTAGAACAGGTCAATTCAACTTTTTTTCCCCCAACTGAATTCTGGAGCAGTTTGTTAATTTTAATGTTTGGTACAAAGAGAATGTCATTCCAGTGACCAAATGCTCCTGTAAAAAACACAGTGTTATCTTCCATTCCTTCTGCTACACAGCACGATGATGTTGTACCCAACACTGCCTGATGATAAACTGAGACCAAAGTACAGTAGTAGGACTAAGACACTGGTCAAATTCCAGTAGTTCTTCGTAGAAAGTATTGCTCTGAGATTGGATGCTAGATATTTTAGCCTTGATAGCTTTGTGACTATAGACATGACCTGGGAGATTCAAACTTTTCCTGCCTGAGTGTATAAAATTCTAAAGAGACATTTTACAGACCTCTGACAGATCCATGCTGTTGTATTCCATATGTAATGTTATTTATAATCTAGGCTAATAATAATACACTGTGCCCTGTATAAGCTTTCTTAAACTATGAACTCCTCAGAAATGGCATTCTGCGTGGGGTGAGCTTGTCATCACTGTAGTGTCAGAGCAGCTTTGTGCGTTCCATCACACAGGTGGCACCTCTCAAGTGTGATTTACCCTTCCTCTCTGCAGACGGGAGGTGTAACGTGCCTGTTGGGTGAGCAGTGAACAGTCACCTGCTTGTTTTAAATGTATGCCCTGCTTGGTGTATCTGTTAGAAGAGGCAAGTGACAGAAGTGTGCCTTGGAGGGGAGGTGTTGGGTTTGCCAGGGTCCAGAGTTTCTGTGTGAGGTCCCTCCATAACTGGAGAAGCCACTGTGAGATGTTTTTCTCTTGTGGAAAGTGTGATAGCTATCCTGAGCCCAGGTTTTGAGGTGTCTTAAAGAGAGGACTTTAGGATCGTGGACTTGAATCAAAGCTCTGTGAGACAGCAGCACAGACAACAGTTGCTGGGTCATTGACATATTTTACCAAAACGTAGTTGGAAGGAACTTTTCTGTCATCCAGCTATGTTCAAAAATGTTATCCATTGAGAATACCTTGCATGATTTTCATCCCGTTAATACTAGTGTTTCTAAAATGCAGGCTACGTTGATCAGCCAGAAGCTGCTTGGTCTGTCACTATGGCGTTCTGCATTCCTCTGCCTACCACTACTAACTAGAAGCGTTTTGTCTTGCTTAAGTCTATTTTAAGTAACAATCCATGTCGAGCTAGCATTGTTCAAACATAAGGCTACTAATGATAGTGGCCTGGTTTTATGAGGGGAGGATGGATGAATGAGTAGAGTTTCTGCAGGAATCTTTGTCTGATCAGCAATTCGTTTTGTGTATTAAAACATATCACGGCCATGTGTACAGCTGCAGAAGATAATCCAAGCTATTATTACTTATTAATTTAATATGATTCTCTTCTTAAAGGTGATACAGTAATACACAAAAAGACACATGCAAATTTACATTTGGTATTTTCTGCCGTGAAGTTTTTTGTCACATAATCTGAGCACAGCTTTAAGTTTTGATGATGTGTCTGAAAAGGCTTTTGATTATGTGGAGGAAAGCATTAAGGAATTCTTACCTTGTGTTTAGACACAGCTTCATATGCAGCTTCAGGTACTGGGCTTGTTGCTTCAAATAATAATATCTTGTTCATCTGATTTCATGAAGAATTCAATATTAAATGTCACATATGAGTAGTCTTAACACTGACATAGTTTCTCGATAATAAAGCACAATTTTGACTTCTTATCCTAATGAAATGGTGTTGCACTCATTGCTAAACTGGTAATTTCATTTTACTGTAATTCATAAAGAGAATAATAGGCAAGCAACAATGCACTGGGGTGTTTTATTAGGAAATTGAGGGCCATCTTCACTAGTTTTTCCAGATAGATTTTCTCCTTCCCTCTGTGTTGTTGTTTTTCAGAATTGCATTGCTCTGGTACTATCTAATTTCTGCAAAAGGCAATTTTGTTAAATGTATTCCTGAATGCACTGATGAAGTTACAACTGTTTGGCAAAGGCTTGGAGAGAACGATGCTGCCATGAAAAATGAGTCTTGTCAACAGAAAACTGATTTGTGATCACAAAATGTGGACAACGGTCAATGTTTTATTATCTGTTTGTCTCCAACTTTCAGGTGTATCCACTATCCTGAGGGAGTTGTTACATGTCAGGAGCATCTATGGACTCTGTCAACCCTTCTTCACTGTCAAATCATATCAGAGCAGAGACTTTTTTCATCTCTCTGTGCTATGGCTTTTGCCCAGTGTAACTGGATATCCTAAGGCTTTGTGGCTGGCTCTAGGATTTAGGCACCTAGTTATTTTTAGTGCATCTGTACCAGTCTCTAGCTGTCTCTCTTCTGTGCTTGTAAAATGGGAGAAAAGCACAGTCTAGTTTTGAAAGAAATGTTATGAAGAGAAACGTGTTAAAGACTATCAGTTTTGGGATAAGCAGTCAAGGTTGTAATAGAAAAAATATGAATTTGCTATAGACTGTTTGTAAGAGAAGGTGTATCTTGTTCCATATTAATAGTTATGTGGCACTTTGGCACGTATGTGAAAAGCTGTTGCTCCCAATGTCTGCTGGGAGATCATATTATTTCCTTCCCTTCACTCATAATGCATTTACCCTGCCTGTGATTTATGTAGCCAGGAACAAGAACTGAAGCACTTACACAGGGGAGAGGATGGATTCCTTGTATGCCAGAACTGTTAAAAGCTACATCTTCAAATCTTTAACCCATAAGATAGTGTTTCTAAAGAGGATGCCTTAAACCTGTTTGCATTTATTTATTAGATTCACTACTGTGTTATTTCTACACTGTTTAACAGCAGCTGATATCTTCCCATATTTTCCAAGGTCACGGAGTGTTTACTGTAGTTTCAATCATTCTTTTGTTGAAATCAGCAGAGTAGCTGGGCTTCTACAGCAAACACAGACTGCAGATCTATTTTAGCCAATGAGCCATTAGTTTATGCTAGTCTGGGAAATTCTGCTCTCTATTAAACTGCAGCAGCTTATTTATACTGTCGGAGTTGGCATTAATATACTCTCCAGTCTTCTTAAAATGTGTGCTGCTTGTTTTGTTCTAATCCATCTGTTTGAATACCAGGAAGTTAAATGGGTTACACAGTATGTGTGTTGCTTTGATGACAGATTTGGAATTTCTTGCCTCGGATAAAGGAATAAGGATTAGCCTTAAACATGTAATTCCACCTCTGCTGTCCAGATCTAATGGTTGCCTTGTAAAAGGGGGAGCAGTCCTGTCTTTACAAAGGATTCTAGGAAATGCCTTTTCGAAAGTGGAAAAGCTGCGCTCCAGATGGTCAGAAAAATTGTCAGGGGTGTCTCTTTTACAAGGAGCTGCTAAGACCCAGCAGAGATGCAGTCTATCCTTGTTGCCCCTGACTGAAGGGTAAAAGGTGACTTCTCAAGTATGTGCTATTTTTGTATAATCTGAGTTTCATTGTATTATCTGGGCTGAATATCCTACAGGTCACCAGGAAGGGTATGTAATACATACCTTAAACAGAGGTGCACGCAAAGAAATGCCCTGTCCCTCATACAGATAGTATCAGACAAAATTTTGCCTATTTGTTGATGTTCCCTTGCTACTTGAATACCCCACAAGAGAAACACCTGAAGATTGAGATTCTAAAGCAAATATTACATTAAACAGGCTAGCAAGCTAAAGTCTGAACTCTTCCAGTGAGCCCTGATGACTGTGCATTCTCACTAGAAACTGCTAGGCAGGTAGGTTCCTTTCATGCTATTAATGCCCTTGCAAATACTTCTGTGTCTATGCAACCTGTATCTCTTATGTCAGTAGGAACGTAGCCGTCTAACCTTTGAAAGCAGCACCAGCTTCCCTGGGTAATTACTTTGGCCCTTTATGTGCTAGAAGTAGTCCTTCAGTACTGCCCTAACTTTAAAAAAAAATGTTTTAAATTACCCCAAAGGAAATTTAAAAGGTAACAAGCAGGGGTGAAGGGGACAAAGAGAGGAGAAATAGAAGAACTGTATTAGGACTTAAGCTCTTCATGTTCTGCACATAACAGAGCCAAAACAACATAACACCCCCTTTTCTCTGTAGCAGAAAACATCCTACCGGATGGCTCTCCTCTGCAGTCACTGTAAAGGTAGTTAAAATATAGCACAGGCTCAGTGAAAAAGTTGTGAGTGAGCTCTAATTTCCAACATCCTTGTTCAACTCTGAGGCATCCGGAGATTATATCTGAGATTCCCCTTGTTGAGGGTTCAGGTGATCAGGGGTGAAGCTGTGCTTCTGATCCAGCACGTAGAGGGTACAGAGCGTGTATGCTCCTTGGAGTGCCTTTCTAATTCTTCCTAGTGAGAAGGTGGATGAGAAAATAACTAAACAGGGATCCTATTATGTCTTTTTTTAAATGGGAGTTTCAAATAAAGTTAGGAAAGCGTAACAGCTCTATGCAATGCTGAAAACAAGAAATGAATATAAACACTTGCAAAACACTTTCCACAAGCTTTCCAAGTCAGAAAAATGAAAAAGGAAATTACATTAGAAACCTAATTAAAAAAATAATAATTTCATATTAAGGTAAGGAAATTTCAATTAGAAAAATACCCAGTGTCAGAGGGGCAGCACTGAATGCTGTAGGATATCTGAGCCCCCAGCTGACAACGAGTTTCTAATTTAGGGCCAAATTAAGCTCTCATTTATGCTGGCATGCATCCCCAGGACCTCTTTTCACTTTGTCGGGGTACTTGAGTCTTATCCCTATGTAGCTGAGACCATAAATGAGCCCTTAAGAAGCTTTTTGCTGCTGAGAATTCTTTCAGAGCCTTATAATTATTTAAGTTCTTTCCTGCATAATGAACAGGCAGAGGCAGTAGGGTGAAAAGTCTGGCAGGCATGAGCTTGCTGTTGTAAAACAGTAAAGTGCCCTGAAACTTCAGGATTTTGACTTTGTTACTGACACCAGTAGTTAAGTCTCTGCTGCTTACCTCTGACATCTCAATCTGCCAAACACTGGAAATCCAGAAACTCCAGATTATTGAGAGGATAATGGACCCGATTACAATGTGTAGTACCGTGTTATTCATATGGAAGCTTTTTGAAATTGTCTTTCAATGACTTCTTTCCAAACCCAGATCTCTACATCTGGACATTTGTGTAGTGTAGTAGGTACGTTACATATGAGCATGACCTTCAAATACTAGCTTTTATGGGCATGTCTCTTGTGGTTAGTATGATAAATGATGTTACGCTGGCTAATTAAATCAATGCATCTCATTAGCGTCTTGCAGTTTCTGAATTCCTTGTCGCTCTTCAGTCCTGTGGATCACCTTCCATATCTGCTTTTTTCAGGTCAACATGCAATTTTTTTCCCTCTTCTTCCTCTGCAGAGATACAGCAATTCCAGTAGTCTCCCTCTGAAAGGATGTTTGAGAAGTATATTTAGTACATCCAAAAGGAGAATAGTTATCACCTTCGCTTCGCCGTTTAATTTGTTTTCACCATTTCATAAATCGGGTCTCTTCTGCGGCTTTTGGACTTAAGTTATAAACTAAAAAATGGAAGTAACTTCTTTTGTTGTTTGAACATGCTATGAACTGTGCTAATACAGAAAGGGAATGGGTGCTGCTGGCAAATGTTATATGAAAGAATGTAAAGAATCCTACAAGGATTCACTCTCTTGCAGCACTGACAAGGATCCGAGTTAGGAATGCACCAAAAAATGTTGTCCCTATGCCTATTGTGTATCTGTCTCTATGCTTCCACATAACAGCCTTTATCTGTTCCCTTCTTGACTTTTGCCATATATTAAATACCTAATAAAAGAAGTTGAAAATCTTTTCACAAAAGAAAGTTTGCCCCCCCCCCCAAGATAATAGCCTAAATATCCCTGAAATATGTTCATTCTCTTGGATATTTTTCACTTTTTTTCCCCAATAAAACGTGTTTTCAATACCACCCCAGAACAGAAACAAAAATGCCGGTGTTTTGGGAGTTTCCTTGCCTCTTTTTTCTTTTTTTTTTTTTTTTTTCCTTTTAAGTCCCTATTTACAAGTTTTCTTCACAGGCAAAGCAAGAGAAGACAAGGGAAGAAATTTCTCTACCGTTAAGCATTTCTCTGACAAAGCTTGGAAGAAGCAGGTTTCTACAACAGCTACAAAGCAAGATGAGACAGAAAAGAGCAACTGCCAGTGTTTTAGGCAAGCCTAGCAACAGCCCATGTCTGGATAGCTTGTTATGATTCGAGTGTATGTTTTAATAGGGGAAAAACAATGTTGATTTGAATACACTGAATACCGGAATTCCCAAACAGAGAGAGCTTCGTGGCTGTAGCCAAGCAAAACCTTTGATTTTGATACTGTGGAATAAATGTATTTGATCATTACACACTAATGCCTTTACACATGGATCTGCCCCCATACCTGCAGCATGCCAGGATATAGGATCACAGCCTGGCTTCTCCCTGTGATTCCTGTCTTGCCTTTCTTGATTTGTAATGAGAGAACAGAAAGATCCTGGAATCAAAACTGGTCCAGCAACCCTCTCTGCACCCCTGCAGCCACTAACTCTGGTCCCCAAAGCTGTGGTTCAAAGGGGAAGAGAAAGGTGAAGAATAAGCAAGCTGACCTGTAGACTTGCTAGGATGAAGTGCTGCCAGGGAAAAACATTGGGATGATTTCACCCACACCATCTTGCTCAAAGGCTTGTCTGGGAAGCCTTTAGCAGGTAACTGAAATCTGCTTTCTGCTGAGCCTGGAGCTCTTATGCAGGACTTTTCCTGCCTTCTTTGCAGTATGTGTAGTATCTATGTTAATAGAGGCCCTGGATATGAAAGAAGTCCTTAGGTTGTGTTGCTTCATTTACCACTAGTATGTCACATCGCTGCTTGTCCTGCAAGAATCTGGGCTGCGTTCAGAAACCCAGCTCATTATCCAGAGGTGATACAACAAGCTTTCACCCATCCTGTTTCTGCAGCTAATAGAGCTGTCAGCTGCACTGTCATTGGCCTGTCATCCTGTCCAGAAACATATAGAAAGCCATAAAAGAAACAGGTCATCCCTAGAGCAGACTCCTGAAATAAAATTTACCGTTATTCAAATGCACAGACAAAATAGCTTGGACTGCCCTTTGATTGCAGTTTGTACTGGACTTGCCTTTCGTTCCATAGAGAGTCAATGTGGATTGAAAATATGACATATTTTCCAGGAAAATGTCTGTTATAGGTGCCAAAGGCTGTTCTGTTGTCAATGATTTGAGGATTTTCATGGCATATTTGGAAGAAAGGCTTTACTTTCTGCCTCCTTCAGTTACCTTAAGCCCAGCGTTACCATTTCATTCAAGGGATGATAATGATGGTGTTCACTTGTGGCATTAGATGGTTGTACCAGTGGTGTTTATAAATGTTCTAGCTGATTTTAAATACAAACTTCAGTGCCTGGTGACACCGTCACATTAAAAGCGATTGAGTCACCATAGCAGGGAAGGAGAGGTTCAGCAGGTGAAGCGGCAGTCAGTCAAGAAGGTGCTTGTTGGCTAGTAAAGTACAGGGGATGACAGCTGGTCTGACAAAGTGACATTTGCATCTCCAGAGAAGTGAGACTTTCTTAATTTAACTGCAGAAGTGTCAAGATCGTCTGCTGAGTAAGTTAGAAAGAAGTAAGTTTCGAATGGAAAGAAAGAAAGTTTCAAGAGGAAAAATTAAATCTGCTCAGAGTGCCTGAAAAGATTAGTTATAGATGCTGGAGTGAAGGAAAGGTTTTCCTCTAACAAGTGCAGCCTGCAACACACAACATACAGGGCGACAGCATCGCTAACACATGTCAGGAGAACACATGCAGCAAATTGGTGGGGTACTAAATAAAAAGATTCTTTTATACTTTCTCTTATAAGCAGACTGACTATAGCCTTCTTTCTTATGCCTTAAAGCCCCTTTGTTACTGTTGTGTCTATTCTGGATGCTGTAAATAAATACTCCCTCATGGATTTTTCTTTAACCCAGCTGGAGTTAAAGTACTTGGTTAAAAACAAGATGTTCCTTGCCGAAGGCTACCTCAGCCCTAATAGGCAAAAAGGGAGGTGGAATTCTAGGGGTGAAAAGGGGGAGTCACCTCTTCCTGCAGTGAGGGATCGCTAAGGAAGCTCTTAGCAGGATGCTGGTGAGCATACCTGAATCTCAGTTGTCCTGGGGGAATTTATTACTGGTGCACTTGAGTCATGCTGTGTTTTTATTCCTCTCTGAAAGAATGCATGTCTGTGTTAAGGGTGAGCTTATCTTTCTCCATTTCTTTCTTTGTTTATGAGCAGCTTCTGGGTTGCTGGGGATGCAAGTAGTTTACCAGCACACATGTCAGAACATTTGCTAGCATCATACTTCCACTTTTAAGCCATAAAGCAGTAAAGGGAATTATTATTGCCATCTCTTAAACAAGGTGACAAAGGCATAGATGTAGTAACGCAAACCACTAAGTATTTACCCAGCTCTTTTCACATTCCTCTTTTTGTTTTCCCAAGCAAAAAGCAGCGCTCCTTAGCAACCATTTTAAGGCTGAGAGCAGTCTGAAAGCAAGCTTGACAAATGAAAGCGAGGTGCTGTGGCATGTGGGACAGGCAGAGGAGCCTGGTGGAATTGCCAAGCCCACGCTGTGCACAGCCCCACTGGGCTGAATCCCCCGGGGCCACAGGGGAGGGAAAAATGCAAGCAGCCACCTAAGCCAGCGAGCTGGAGGTACTCAAGAGGCAGGCTGTTGTGTCTTAGCAACTCTGAACCCTTTCCTGGAGTTAAGCACTATATTCCTAATAGTCACCACTAAGAGAGTGGGAACTATTAGGCTTCCTTTTTAACAGGAATGGACAAGTGAAATTCCCAGTTTTAAATGGGACCAAATGGGCAGAGCGCTTACCTGAGCTGTAGAAGGTGCAGATTCAAATCCCACCTTTGCTGTGCCAGCCATATAGTCCTGCTTTTTTCTCCATGCCAGCTCTGATTGCTTTCTGACCACACAGGACACTGCTATGATTTACTAAGCAGAAGACATTTACCTTGGTTTTGCTGGTTTAGTTTCTTCTGGAAGGGGAGAGACCCAGCTGTACCACTTATCATCCCACCTGTCAAAGCTACTCAGCATCTCACAGAACTGTAAATCATTCGCTGAGCTTGAGGAAGACTATGTAGCCCATAGTTGAGATGCTCATCTTTTCTAGATGAGATACTGACTTTCTCCTCTTGCCATGCATTTCCCACTGTGATTTTCTTTCTATTTGAAATCATACTGACCTCATTTCAGTTATATACCTGTCATATACAGTAAGACTGAGATTCTGCAGTCTAAGAGAATTGGCTAGGTCTCTCAAGGAGAGAAATGGAGGATTGATTGTGTTTTGATTTGCACTGTATAATCTTTGGTTAGTAAGTAAACTAGGAAAGCTAAGTGTTCTCTTCCAAAATCAGTAACACGTTTTTGAAGGACTTCAGCAAATGTTCTGGTTACCCGCCCCTGGCATGGCTCCGTGAATCGCTTATGAGTACTGAGCTGGATAACTGTAAGTCTTCTTGTTCTCATCTGTCACTTTGTGCTCCAATGGGTTCTGCTTGCAACAAATGCTACTGAAATGAATCACTCCGTAGAGGAGATGCATGGGAAAATAATAAGCTGAGGTAGGTGCCAGGTGTCTAGGCAAGAAGGTATTGCTACCAATCCCCGCTAAGTAAAGTGTCAAACCTGACTGTGACCATCACTGTCATAGCTGAGTTTTGGTTTTACAGTTCTTATAAAAACTGGCTGTTATCATTCTTGGGGGTCTTCCTAGGATAAAATAAAGAGGCTGTATAACCTCTGGATTTTTTCTCCAGAAATTTTTCTAATGCCACTGAAAACTTGCTGTTTCACAGATCCATTAGTGCTGGTAGGGGCTGCACATTTGAGAACCATTTTTTGTCCACCCCCCCATGCACTGTTTAGAAACTTAATGAGTGATTCAGAGCATCCACTGTCTAGTGTCTGCAGTCCTGGCTTATTAGACAGGCAATGACTAAAATAATTTTGGTGTCCATGACAGGCATCCATAGCAGGATGTTTGATCTCAACCTTAAATCTCTTTGATATCTTTGAAATCTCTACAGAATATCCAACTTATTGCTTTTTCGGATTGGAAAAAAATGTATTTTGAAGTCTTATTCAAAGAAAAGTATGATAGAACCATGAAGGAACATCCTTTTGTTGTCTGATCACCGAGCCCAAAAATATTAATATACACAGGGGTAATAAATGCTACCAACTTAATTTACTTCGAAGATGGTGACTGAGCTCACTGAAAGTTCAGTCCTCTTGATTCCAGTTACCTTGTTTCTTACACTCGCTAGACTTATTCCTACCAAGTTTGTCCAAAATTACATGGTAGCACTCAGATATTCTACTTTTTTCTTGACCACAGCTGCCTATTCTCTAACAAGTCACACTCCTGTTTTGTTATTAAATCAGTGCTTATTCTATTTCCTTATTGTTCTGTTTCTTTTAAGGTTCTGCAGTTAAAACAATAATGCTTCATTAAGGGGAAATTGCCAGATCTGAAGTGATCAGTTACTGAAACAGTATGAACTCTCCTGCTTCAGGATATTTATCCTGGGTTTCAGCAAATAAGTTGCTCTATAACAGCCAAATTTAGGATTTGGGAAATTTAATTTTGAAGCATCTCACTTTGACTTACCAAAAAGAGCTCACCCTCCAAAATAAAAATTGGCCACAGAAATTTACAGACTCTGCGTATTTCTGCTCTTGCTTCACTACAGCTTAGCATATATAAAATAATTCAAAAGTTAAATTGTAGGCTTTATTCATATGAGGTAGCAGAACATCAGCAGATAATGCCTGTATATTTAAGTTTAAAGTATGTGTTAGAAATGCAGACAGTCTGGAGCATTATAGAGTCAAGTTCTGTTTGGTTTTGGTAAGGTGACTCCAAACTGTATTAAGAGCTGGGGAAACATCATCAGCTCCTGAGGCAGTCACAATAATGATAGCTTTATCAGCAGTCATTCACCATTTTAAAGAACAAAGGTTAATAAACAGGAGATAGAATATTTATTCTAATATGGGTCCCTGGGGTACTAAGTTGTCTTTAATGAGAAATGAGGTAATTACAAGATCTGTCACCTTTCGTCTCTCAAATACACTTGAAACTGTTTAATATGAGGAGTGTGTTGTTCGATGGAAAATAAAGACTTACTTAGAAATTATTGTAAAGCATCTCAATATCAGCATAGTAAAGACAGTGAAGCCTGAATATCAAAGTGCGCATTTAAAGGCCATTTAAACACTTTTCTTAAACTGGAATAGGATGAGATGTCAGGTCAAGAAAATACATCAGTTGTCCTGGTCTATATTCACCCTAATCATTATGACTACTCAGCTCCTCAAACTAGAGGTGGTTTGGGTTCAAAATAGTGAAACATTGTGAAAGAATTGGACTGTGACAAATTTTTGAAGGGCGAATTTCTAAATTTCTATTGCTTGCCTTATATCCAGCAAACACATGGAGAGTGATGTGAGATCAGCCAGGATGATTAAGAAATAAATCACAAAGCTAATGCATGTGAAGAAAGAACAAGGAACGGCTGCTGCAATTAAAGAAAATACGCAGGGTCAGACTTCTGGAAGGCTGTAAGCCTCATTTTACTTTGCTTTGCTGTATTTGCTGGATCAAAGATTCTTGAAGTCTGTTTAACTGCCTGTCCCTTTTTGCAATGTCAGAGCAGTGGAAAGGAGACACGATGTAGATGAGAACCACGTTCTGCAGAATTAGGTTATAGAAAGATAATTACACAAACAGCCTTCATTCACATGCTGCGCAGCGCAGGCAGGATTTAAACGGTTCATGCTATGGAGGGCAAAATAAATAGTTACTATAAGGTCACTGGTGGGATAGGGACATAGCCTTCTGGAGAACAGTCCCCTCCAACCATTGTTGCACCATGAGTGCCACTTGGATAGAACCGAAGGGGCAGTGAGGCGTGGTTTTGCCAGCATCTGGCTGCTCTCTGTGGCAGACCTGAGAGTGGGGCTCCAGCCTGGACTCCAGCTTTGCCTGCAGTCATGGGATTGCCCTGCAGATGAGGTGAGTCATGGGGCATGAAGATGACACAAAGCTCAGTGGAGTGGCTGATATGCCAGGTGTTTGTAGCGCTGTTTGGAGAAATGAGCTGACAGGAAACTCATGAAGTTCAACACAGGGAAGAGCAAATGCTCCCCCTGCCCCTGGGAAGGAGCAACCCCAGGCACCAGGATTGACTGGGGCCACCCAGCTGGAAAGTAGCTTGGTAGAAAAGGACCTGGGAGTCTCTGTGGACACCAAGTTAACCATAAGCCAGCAATGTGCCCTTGCTACCAGGAAGGCTAATGGGCTGCATTAGGAAGGGTGTTGCCAGCAGGTTGAGGGAGGTGATCCTTCCCCTTAACTCAGCACTGGTAAGGCCACACCTGCGGTGTGTGTCCAGTTCTGGGCTTCCTAGCAGAAGAGACATGGAGCTGTTGGAGACAGTCCAGCAAATGGCCACAAAGATGATGAAGGGACCAAAGCATCTCACTGGAGCTGTGAGATGAGAAGGCTCAAGGGAATCTTATTAGTGTATATAAATACCTGCAGGGAGGATGCAAAGAAGACAGAGCTAGGCTCTTTTCAGTGGTGCTCAGCAACAAGACAAGAGGTGGTAGGCACAAACTGAATGCAGGAGATTCTGTCTGAACCTCAGGAAACACTTTACTGTGAGGGTGACCAAGAACTGGCCTGCACAGGTTGCCCAGGGAGGTTGTGGAGATATTTAGAAGCTGTCTGGAGCACAGTCATGGGCAACTGGCTCTAGGATGAGATGTCCTCCAGAGGTCCCTTCCAACTTCAAGCACTCTGTGATTCTGTGAGGACAGCCCATTACCAGTGGAGTAACATCACTGTTGGCATTTATCTCCCAGGCAAAGCAAGGAGAACTCTTCATCTTGTAGACACTGTGCTCTACAGGACAAACCCTTTGTGGCTGTGTTTGCTTAGACTGTAAAATGCCAAAGGCAGAGAGGCCCAAAGCAGGGTGTATAGGCAAGGGTGCTGGTGGGACAGCCAGTGAGTGCAGAGGGCTGAAGAGGAAGGAGAGAAACAGGACACATAACTTCTGGATGAGAAAGGGCCATTTGGCTAAAGATCTGGTGAAAAGGCAACTGGCAGGCTCCTGTCTTTGGAAGAGTAAACATAACGATTGCAAGAAGCTGTTTTGGATGGCAACAGCAGAAGAAAGATTTGTTGGACCTGCTGTAGTCTGTCACCCTTTTGCAAAGGTGTCATGGAGATCAGTGGCTTCCCAGGGCCCCATGTCTACTCCTGTACCCTGAAAGGAGACTTGGAGCAATGGGGACAGACAGTATACTTTGTCGATTCAGGTGTATATTCACAAAGAAGTTGCATTTGCTTCCAGCCTCCCCTGCTTTTCTTCATGTAAACATTTATTTAGCTTCAAAAAAACCACTGGTAAATGGATGATGCTCTCAGGTTATAGTTGCTAAGCTCCTAGCTTTGCATCTTCTTGTTTGCTATTCAATAATTGTCCTCTTGAATGAAAGTGTCTGTTGACCTGAAAAAAACATAATTGTGTCTCCCTTCAGCTTTCAGTTTTTAAAAGCATTTCTCTGTTGAACTGGCTGTCTCCAGTAATGACTGTATTTTCTGTATATTTCCCTGGTAGCGTAACAATATGGAAATAAGCATTTGTACTACCCTTTCCACTTCTAATATGCAATAGTCATTTTTGCAACCACAATCTAGCTTTCCCTTCAGTATAAAGGCGAAAGAGCTCCTCAGCATTACTAGTGCAAATGATGTCTCTCAGTTTCTGTGTCACAACTTCTCAGTAGATCCTTGTCCCTATTTACTAACCAGAGATAAATTGCCACTCCCTCCCTTCCTCTGCAGGTGCTGAGGCATCTGCAATGGATTGACATCTACTTTTAGTCTCATCAATGAAGCCAGTTTCCAGAAGCACTAGCACTGGTGATGATGGCTTGACTTCACAAATGAAGATTTTGGGAAGGGACTAGCACTGGTAAACCCACTTAAAGACACCGAGAGCTTGCAGACTCTAATAAATCAACCTACTTTTCTTTCTTATTTGAAGGTTTGGAAAGCTCCCAAACCATGGAAAGTTTGCAAGTGTGTTGCTTCTTCCCTCCTTGGAGCACACTAGCTAGGGAGTAATTGGGGAATTCACTCCCAGGTAGCCAGGGAAACACCACAGCAAGCTCCCAGCAACCTTGGTTTGGTACTTTCTCCATACTGAAAGATCAGCTGGTTCATTTAAAACTGAACAGTATAATTCTGCACAACTAACTGCTGTTATCAGTGGCTTTGATCCCCTACGAATACTGCATATAGCACTTCTGAGTGTAATTTGATGTGGTAGGTTTATTACCTTAGTAGGCAGGAGAAAATTTTCAAGACCACTCCATGCAAAATTAGCAGTTTTGTTACATTTAATTAATTCAGATTCATGTGATTTTAGTGCAGCATAAACAGTTAGATGTTGAGAAATGGAGAACATAAAAATAAACCAAAACCCACTTTTTTCTCCAAACTTTATGATTTCAGCTTTGTTTAAAAGGCTGGGAGTAGCTTCCCCTGGGAACAATGAGTCACTAACTTAGCTAAGAGCACCTCATAGGGTCAAAATATTTTTTAAGCTTTGCAGTATGATCACTTGGTGCAGGAACTTAAATATTTAGTTTAAAGTTCCAGCATATGCTTGTTCCACATGAATAGCCACTGCAAACAGTCCCAATTACTGCTAATTGATTTAAACCTCAGAACTCAGTAGGAAATCACAGATGTTAACTGCTCAGCGATGCACTAAAACTTCACGAGTTTCTCACAAATGGTTTGTCGTAATTGCAAGATATCTTTTTGAGGCCCGGGGATTATATAAATCTGTTCGAGTGAGAGCTGTTCCATGGAAAGCATTGATGTTCGGCTTGCAAGGCTGTTACGGAAAATAACTTTATATTTGTTTCAGGAACTTCACCCTGTAGAAGACTGAAGAAAATGTTTAGTGTTTTTATACTGCAAAGAAGAGAGAAACTCTTTCCTTTCTGGGCTTCCATGAAGGATTTCAGAACCTTTTAAAAGGAAAGCTGTTTTTTTCTAAAAGCTGAAAAAAGATGTGACAGAAAGAAGTCAAAAGAAAATAGGTGTCCTGAACTGATATGCAACACTGAAGCTTAAGTTATAGGACAGAGAATACAGGGAAAATTTTCCAGAAGTCTTTGATTAAAAACGCATAAAGGTTGTCTATGGACTCTCTGGGAGCCTGAAGTTAAACAACGCACATAAGTGCATAAGAAGGATGCAATAACCACTTAAATGTAAATGAAGACAAGCTTCAGCAGCCAAATTGCTTCTAGAATTAAAATGACCCTGTTCCCCTCCTCATCCATAGAAACTACCTACAGACGCTATCTGCTGGCTAATCCTCATCTTCATTTCCTTTCCCGTGGCAGTTATGATGATGTTCTCTCTGGCAGACATGATTTTTCTGGAAGTTACAGGAATTTATTTTTTTTTTAATACAGCACCAGTAATATAAATTCTTTAATATCATTAGGAATTCGGTTATATGCCAAGCTGATGGCGAATGTCGCAGCAAGATGAAGCATCACAGATCAGTTACTGGCAGGTTTCCCAGCAGGTGAGTCAGGGTCTCAGCTTGTATGGTTTAAGGCTCGAGGGCATCTCTGGGCTGCAGATTATTTTTTGCTAGGGCTCCAGGACTTCAAGGGTTAGTGGTTCTGGCACAGCACGGACTAAGAACAATAGCTTGCTGAGGAAAGTGAGTTGGATAAAATGCGCATTGGAAAACAGGAGAGTTGGGATCTATGTGACTGCCATTTTCCTGTGCCTCTGCATGCTGCTTGCAAAATAAAAGTATTGTTTGCCCCCTGTGAAGCTTTCTGAAATCCCATTAGAATGTGCAGTGTGTCAGGAATGTGGTGTTTTCAGTGCTGCTGTGGGTCCCAGCATGGCTCCCAGCCCAGAAGATGACAGAGGGAGAATCCCTTTCCTAGAGAGTGTTCTTTGAAACAGTAATAGCAGCACAATGGAATGGAAATGGCCACCCTTCTGTAGCTGGCGTTATGCTTACATCAGTGCAAGTCGATGTGTCTGACAGAGGTATCTGTCCCTAAGTGCACTGGGCAGAAGTTTATGGCCTAACAGGCAGACCAACCATATGGAAAATGCGCTCTGGCCTCAGGTAAAGAGGACACTGCCCAGTTATGCTGGCAGGATTAGGGGATACTCTCTGCCTACAACTACCCACCAGGGCACAAAGCTTACCCTGTCTCTCCTTCCCACCCCATCCTCTCCAAAACCCAATGAGACAGTAACAAAACATCAGTTAGTGATCATCATCCTAGACCTACAGGGTTGCGTAGGTTGAAGAGCACTTTGAGGGTCATCCAACTCCAAGACACCCACTAGGTCCCTCAGCCTGCCCCAGGGAAAACCTTTGTATAGCAGGAGCACATGCAGGGTCTATTAGCAATGTCAGTGTCCTTCTATGACTTGCTCCTTATCATTTGCTCCTTCTTGGCAAGTCTGCTAGTCTTTATGGAAAAGCCCCTGATTTAGCTGTAGCCTTTTCCAAACATGTTGCCTGGATTAGAAGACTCCTTCAGCTACCCTCTGTACTGTGTTCCAGTACATGTGTATGTTTTATACTGTGTCTTTCTTATATTACAGTTTTAGGTATGCAAACTGAAAGAGATCCAATCCTTATGTTCTCTTCTTATCCATCATCTTAAAAATGCAGTTGGAAAACCAAAGATAGACAATATTTACACTGGGAATAACAGCCCAAGAATGAGGAGTAACATATTTCCCCGCGTTGTTATGCGTACATTTCAGAAATGTTATCCTGCTGTTCATTTAATGAGATTGTACTGGGGAAAGAAGAAGAAGGTTGCAGGCGTGGCAAATGTGTCTAGCAAATCTTTAAATGCCTGAGTGGTGATGGTAATGTGAGCATGGGTTTATTGCTCTGCATTTTAGAAATACATTTTAAAAACTTCCAATTTTGCTAGACATTTATTTGCATACAGGCAATTCTGCCTCTACTTTCTGTAATTTTATTGCAACTGTAATAGAGATTTTGGAAATCAAATGCATTCCACTATATTTCATGGCTCTGCCTGTGCTATTGGGTGATATCTGGTTTATGAAAAGAAGGCACTATTTGCCCCACTCTCTGTGTATCTGATGGAAAAATACAGTAAATTGAGATTAATATATCCGTTCCTTGTGCATGTGGGTGGATATAAGGGAGATGCAAATTTCAGTCTCATAGAGGTTTCTTCTCTCACCTTATGTAAGCTTGAAACATATTATTGTTTGGGTTTTTTCATATCTACTCCTCCTACCTCATGCTGGATGCTGCTAATGGGACAGCAGGTTTATTGGCCATTGAGTCTTCCTTGAGATTGTTGTGATTGCATCTTAGCCCTTTGAACTTGTTTATCATTCCTGACTTCTTCAAATTAAAACAGGGGATGGGAAGAGAGAAGTTACCCTCTCTTTCTCCACTGAATTGGCTACTGTCATTATACTGCTTTCTTTTGGACTCCATGCCAGTCCTAGCATCTGTTATTTTAGAAAATTACTTTTCAGTCACTATCCCATCACTAACTGGAAATACTGTTCTTGAAAGCAACTCAAATCCCATTATTTGTATAAGTTACATGTCAATTTTATTTTTAAAGTGGCACTTGAAATCAGATTTCCCTCCTCCTACTCCTTCCTCAACCCCCACTGTCTGTATTGGAAGTATTGAGGTGATCTCTATGGAAAATCCTTGGCATTCTGGGTTTAATTTGGTGCATGAAAAGGAAAGGCTTTTGCTCTCCATCCTTGCCAGGCTCCTCTGTTAGCAGCAGTACTAGGTGCTGATCAGCACTGTAAGAGATGAGTCTTAATTTATTTTGGTTACCAGGCAGTACTGGATATACTTTTATTAGCCATTTTGCCTTAAGTCAAAATCTGATTACCTGTTTCGAAATGTGTGTGGTTTCTGAAACAGTTATTTTTATCAGATCATATTTAAGCACTGGGAGTAGAGCTGAACAAGCTGCAAAGAGAATGTTATGTTGCTAAGAAGTTAAGAATGGTGTTGATGGAAGATAATGTCTCACAGAAAAACTGGATAGACTAAAAAATAGCCTTGCTACATCTGGATGCTGCTTTTGTCACGGCAGTAGATAGCTATTACAGAAGTGTATGCTGTCTTTCCTGCTGTGAAACAAGAGGTGAGAGAAACAAATTTTTAGCTATTTTTACATTTCATTAACAAATGGTCCTGCTTGAAAATGCAGTTCTTTAGATCTTGGCAGTAATGAGATGCCTGCAGACAGGATCTTAAGTCGCCTCTCAGTAATCTGTGGGGCTGGAGAATAAACCTGCAAAATTCTAAGTGTACCTGTCCATGTACTGTAAGATGAGAGTGCTGATAATGTTACTGCTCAAAATGCCCTCTGTGAGAACCATATAATTCCATGGTTGAGTAGCAAACTGCAGCTTCCTATTGTCAAACTTATTTACTGTCTTCCAGATGAGGCCAGCACTCAAGGAAAAGTAATATCTAGTTTATTTTCAAGCTGCTGTAGCTCCTTAGGCCTTGCAACAATATAGAAATATTATTCTCAACCCTGAGAATAATTTTAATCTACCCTTAAGATACCAGAGACTGAAAGCAATAATGTGAACGTTATTATACACCTTCCCTTCTTCCAAATTACTTCCAAGGGATACAGTTATTACAAGCAGGGCCTGAGTGCCAGGGTGTTCACGTCCCCTGGTGCACAACCAAGGGTGGGCCAGCGCTGTGCCCTGGGTGCCGCTGCATGGTGCTGTGGGAGACATGGCATGTGAGGAGTACACCCTCAGATGCAGCTCTTCGGAAGACATTTCTAATATTAGATTTGTGTTATTGATCTCTGCTCTCCCTGGAGCCAGGAAAAAGCCTACTGAAAGAAGCCAACAAGGGAAGCAAGGCAAAATGTGAAGAACTGGCTTGTGTTTGTTGTTAAACAGTTTTGAGGAATGCTTGCTGTGGAGCTTAGATCATCTGCGAGAGAGTGATGAAAATCATACTAGCATGGGCGTTATGCAGCATTTATGTCTATGTTTTGCTCTTAAAATGAGACAATTGGGGTTATAGAGAAATATATGCCATTCTGAGGCATTGTGCTAACTTAATTTCTCCCCAAATGCTTACAAGTATAATGGAATATACACTTCAAACAAATTTGCATCATCCAGTGACAAAAAAGTTGAGAAAAGTTCAGATACATCCTACCAATCCAAAAGCAGAAGTCCATGAAAGGCCACTGAAAGTAGGAATGGTATTTACCTAAACCATTGCAATTAAACATTAAAAGCTATGCATTAGGCTAGGGTAACTGCATCAGGTTCCTTTGGTGTCACTGGCCCTGCATCAGCACACTGCCATATGTAACGGCACGCACAAGCAAGCGTGCAATGAAACCACAGTGGAGAGTTGCAAGTCCTCAACCTGAGCTGTGTAGTTCAGCGCTTCCAGCCTGGGGGCCACAGTGTGAGGATGCAGAGGACATCACAGCTCACATTTTTGTCCAGGCTCTTAAGACCCTGCTGTTGTTGCTGGTTACATACAGGCAGAGCTGCATGCAAGACCAATGCTGTGTAATATACACCATAAATCTTGCTTGTTTTAGTGCTTGTGTATCAGAAACCTCTTCAACTTTTGACTAAGCCTTCCTTGTTGTTGATATAATTAGCCTGGAGTCAACTTACAACACCCTCTCTAAAGAGCTCAGGCATGAAGTGAATTAAGCTTTCTGGGACTGTGGCAGGGTGTGCTTGGACTTTGGGTCCAAGGCTGTGGTTGCATGGTATGGTAAATCTGGCTGCACAGCTCCTGATAGTAGACTCAAAATGACACAGTGCACTGACATGGTATGAACTCACCCCGTGGTTTCAGATTTGTTCCAGAAAAGTTGGATGGGCTAACTTTGTACTGAGAAGCTTTACACAAGATCAGGTTTCAGCTGTCCTCTTCAGCCATTGCTCCCCATTACATAAAGCTGGAATAAATTCCTCGCTGGTTGTGGAAGTTGTTCAACAGAAATCTGCCTGTGCCTGCTCTGGATCATATTTGTACTGTTGAGTAACCTGATAGCACTGATAAGCAGTAGTGATCACAGGACTATAGTCTTACAGGTATGAGCCTGAGATTAAAAACCATCTTGAAATGGTTAGGTTTTTCCCTTAGCAGTAGTTCTAGTACCTATTGTTTCAGATATCCACTTACAAAAAGGCAGCGAGGGGGAAGCATAAAAACTAAAGGGAAAGAGTCAACTCAGCTTTCTGCTGTATTATTATCTTATATATTTGTGAGAAAATGATGCCCTGTACCTTCCTTTCTTCTCCCTGATACAGTCCTGAATCATTAAGACTTTGCTAATAAATTCCATTTTGGATTGTCTGCTATTTCCTATGTATTTAACAAAGGAATAAATTCAATCAAGTGTCCATTGGTTAGCTGACCAACTTCAGTTGCAAGCAAAAGGAAGCAACACTGTTCTGCCCAAAAGCAAGCATGGGTTTTATTCCATTGTTGAAAGTGCAGTATTTTACAGTGCTCTTTAATCTGTCCTCTACCAAAGGCGTCTTTAACAAGAGCCATACAGACACTTGTCGCAGTCCTGCTGTCTGTTACCTACCTCTAATTCTTACAGAGCGCTGGAATTTATAATGCTACATTAAGCTTGATTCATTACCACTTGGTTCACTCACAGCAGTCCTGTTTGTGTCAACAAAACTGCGTGAAAAGCATTGCCTGTTACCCTGAGGGGGACTGATAGCTGTGTTCCTTGTACCACAGCCCTGTTTTTCTAAATAAGATTTTATCTACAGCTGTTTCAGCTCTCCTTCTGCTCCTTTATTCTGACTTAAGTTTAAAACTGTAATAAGAACTTGTCAGTAGCTTTTTCTGTTAGGCTGTTACTCGGACAAAGATAAAATACTCTAATGAATATCCCAATTTTGTAAATCTTTATGACGTGCTTTACGTAATGCCAAGGGGAAGAAAAGGAACACCACATGATGGGATGCTGCAGGGGACAGGCTCTGCCAGAAAGCTTTTCATGCACTCAGACACCTCCATCAACCGAGACCTGTCCCTCTCATGCCTCCAATGAATTAGTGATGCTTGTTCCAGCTGGTCCTAGTGGTGAGCTTTGGGCAGTGGCTTGAATCCAGAATACAGTGGTGCCATCTTGGATGCTATGCAGTGTTAGACATGGCTTGACAGTGTTGCCCCTGTCAACAGCCCTGGGGGTCATTATAACCATGCAGCAGCACTGGCTGCCAGTCCCTCTGAGCACGATGACATGTCACTGCACCTCTGTGATGGTTTCAGGTATGCTGTCCTGTCAGGCGGTGGTCCATGTTGGTCCCACATAAGGCTCATGCCACGGTTTACATTGCCCAGTTGTCAGTGACACCGTGCTGAAACCATTTGTACTAGCTCAGGTGAGTTGATGACACTCCCATGACACCTAAAGTTGTGGGGAGGAACTTCCTGGTGTTAAGCTTTGCATCTTTTGGGACTCTGGGCCTAAATGTCTCCCTTTAGATTAAATACAGAACTGATGAAACATGCATATATAAGTTATTACTGGCTGTTGTATTGCAACACAACAGACCAGAAAACTGACTAATAACAACAATAAGTAAATAACTCCTTTTTTACTCTCTCCAACACATTGCCATTTCATTTAATTCCTGTTCACATTTCCCTTGTCCCAGTTGCAGCTCCCCCTTCTGCTTGGCTGGATGAGTGCAAGGGTCTCACGTTTTTGGGGGCAGGGACCCATACTCCAGCTACCAACATGGGCAGATTTTGGCTCAGTTGTCCAATTGGATGCCAGGGCATAAGTGGCGATGTGAGTCTTCATGGGCAGCCCCTGGCATCCAGCATCCGTCTCTCTAACTTGTGATGGCCAGTCCTGGGAGTCCATAAGACTGGTCTGTTCATTGGCCTAAAAGAGAAAGCACAGGAAATGTGTTTGTGTGAAAAAAACAAAAAAGGAGAAACAACTGAAAAAGAGCTTCAGAAACAAATCCCTTTTCTCTGGTGTGTTTGAGGAGCAGCTGGCTGCAAATGATAATTATCCCCTATTTAGGAGCGATAAATTAAAGCAGAGTGAAATAAAGGCAGTAATATTCCCAAAGACCTAGCTGATAATTTATAAGGGTTTGTAATCACTCTAATTAAATGTATATTAGAAATCTATAACTACAGTATAAAGCTGATTTAAAATGACAGTTACATTCTTGCATCATGTACCTCTTCCTAATGATGACTTGTATTTGACAAAGTTGTATTAACAATGTTTGTATTGAAACCGACTCAGTTCATGCTTGCAATGAACCTGTCAGACTCAGTGATGACATCCTTTTCAAGAACATCTCCAGACCTTAAAAGGACACTGCGGCGTCCGAGTTTGGAGAATACTGAACAAAATCATGTACTACATAGTAAAAATCTGCAGGTGCAGGATCATCCACAGCAGAAGCAGGTAAGGAAATAAAAATCTCAGCTCCCTCTGTGTGCTTGCAATGTTAAAAGGCAACTCTGAGTTTCAGAGCCAAGGTGATCACATTCCTTTAAGAAGTCACTGCCTGTCGTATGGCACACTCCTCTCAAAATTTCGTTACATAGCAAAGCCTGGTTTTCCTTAATGAGATTCCTAATCAATTGCAGAGTACTGCATTGAATTAAAACTTGCAAGTTTTTAGAATCAAGGGCCCCAAACTGGAGATCTGGGAGCCCAGATCCCCAAGGACAGCAGCTGTCCCCAGAAGTGCAGCAGGAACATTTCTTGCTCATGAAAACTAGTATTAAATCTTCCAATAAACGGTTCCCATTAGCAGCTGTTCAGTGGTTAATTAAGTCTCACTGCAGATTTCTTCTGTTTGTGTGCATGTGTGTCTGAGTGCTTTCTTTCTTCCTGCCTTCAGATAACTGGGGAAGGTCTAGGAGGACAGTAAGGTAGATAACATTGCCCTCCCAGTGCCCTGTGTCTCACCTGCATGTGTCCCCTGGCATCTGCTTGGATAGGATATGCAGGAGAAGTGGAGAAGTTATACTGTGAACACCCTGACAGCCAAATTAGCCCTCATACCTCAAATATCTCAAAATGAATCGCCAAATTCATGTGCGTCATAGCAGCAGATTGCAGCTGCTAAGGAGCCTAGCCCGTGCCTCATTCTCTTTTTTGTGATGTGCTCTAAATTGTCTTTTTTTTTGCCTGAAAATAGGAAGTGTATTTCAAATATGCATTTGGAATGCAGGTACTTTCTGGACTTGCAACTTTTTATTGCTCTAAATGTAGTACTATGCTGTGATGGGAAAAACCCAGGCTCTATCATATCAGCTTGATTTTGTTGCAGTGCTTGGATCAGAAGGAATGTACTGAGATAAAAAGTGCTATGCATTAGTTGGAAATACAGGCCAGTCTAGTGCTCTGAAGAAAAAAGCAAAGTAAGAATAATGTGGCACACTGCTGGAGACCTTCCAGCAACTGGTGGAAAGAGAACTGAGTCAGTATTTCAGCTGTGAAAATGAAGAAGGTTTATCACTAATGCCCAAATCCTGCTCAAAACTTCAAATGCATCTACATGGATTGCAGAAATGTTTGACCAAACTGGAAGACTAGGAGAGCAGAGCTCAGGCAGGGCTTGAGTCTTGTTTCTGAAATTCTGGGCTTGATGGAAAGTCTCTTAGGTCTGAGAGATTTAGCACACAAACATCCAAAGTCTTTTTGTTGTGGCTTAGCCATGGCTAACAGCCAAACTCCTACCCAGCTGCTCACTTCACTCCCTCCAGTGGGATGGGGGAAGGAAATAGGAAAAAACCCATGAACAAGAGAGCAAATGGCTTGAGATAAATGATGGGAGATTGCCTACCAATTACTGTTTTGGGCAAAACAGATGGGGGAAAATTAGTTTTAATTCATTGCCAGTTAAAATAGATCAGTGAGAAACAAGATGACAAACAGCACCTTTCCTGCCCACTTTTCCATGCTCGGCTTCACTGCTTCACTCCCGATCCTCTCTCCACAAAGCAGTGCCTGTGGGTGGGGAACAGGGGGATTGCAGTCTGCTCATAACCACTGACCTCTGCCATTCCTCTGCCTGGAAATGTCTGTGCCTGGCACAGGGCAGCCCTTGGCTGTTTCTCACACTCCTGCAGCCCCCCAGGGCCTTTGACACCCGCACTAGATGCCTTTGCAGTGAAAGGGCAGTTCTTGTGCTTTATTGAACTGAGACCAAGGCCAGAAGCCAGCGCTGTTTTGTTCTCTCGTCTTGTGCTGGATGGTCACTCAGAAAATTAATGGAAACCCTTGGAACATGAAAGGCTCACTGTGCATGCTTAGGGAAGTGGTGCGTGGTTAGGTAAGATCAGAAATGCCAGCAAATTTCTGATGTCTTACTTCCTGACAGAGGAAAACAATTAATAATGAAACACATACAAAGATGCCAGTGGACATAAATGAAATGTAAACATGAATCTAAGCAAGTCAGCAAGGGTAGAGATGCAGTGCAGTTAGCAAATGGAAATTTCATGTGAGAAATGGGACAAAGAAGAACTTCTGTGATTGCCTTATTTCAACTACCCTGTATATGCCACCACGATGTGCTAGCATTTCTGAACAGTGTTTTGCCAGATAGCTGCATATTGCAAATACTAAGTATATTTACCCCAATTACATAATTATGTACCATTATACAAGTCAAATAATGGCATTAGAATTGACAAAATTCTATATATGTGCTCTCTTTCTAATGTAATGCTATCAGAGTAACCTAAACACCCACTGAAAGACAGAAATAGGCACATAAGTGAATATTTTCCTTCATGCATCCATATGCTTCTATACTTAAATCACTGTTAATTAGGCATAGGTATGTAATTTCTTTATTGCTGTGAACAAACAGGAAGAGCTCTGTTCATTTTGCATGGGAAAAAATTAAAAAGCCATCAGAGTGAAGTGTTTATAGTGTTTTCGTGCAGATGAATAAGGAAAACATTAGTAAGCGTCTGTCAAGATTTATATTTGATGTTTCTCATTTAAACTTGTAATTTTAAAATATGAACAAGCCTGGAGGTGAAATGGTACAGCTATAACTTAATGCTTTTTTCATCCTTTCTGCCTTTTCAGTGCAAGTGATCATGGTACTGAGGGCACAGATGACTTAAAAGACACACAACCTTTCTCCCTTTCTTTGGGGACAAGTTTTAATGAAATCTGTATGAATCTGGGGATGATAAAGGGTGGGGGCAGGGAGCAGAACTGCTTTCCTTCACTTTCCTAAGACTTGTTTGTGAAACAAATTTGTGCTCTTGCTCTTTTGGAACAGGTCTAAGAGCAAATCCAGAGTGGTCCATCCCATTTCTCCAGTGTCTGCCCTCCTGCAGCAGAAGGGGCAGCAGCACCTGCTGCAGGGAGCAAGACTTGCGGTCCTCAAGTAAGGCAGGGAGAGGGATGCCCTTTGCTCCTTCTGGAGAAGGGGGAAGAGCAGTATTTAGGCAGGCACATGGTGTGATGGAAATGCAGCACACAACTTCCAGGTCAAGGCAATCCCTTGGAGATATCTGTCCTGTGCTGTGGAGGTCAGAGCAAACTTTTCAGGTCACAGGTGTCCTGTCTTAATGAGGAATTTGGAATTTGACCCAGAGCAGATGAGCCTGACACTGAGCCAGTCCATGGAACACTAAAACAGTCTTTATTGAGATCACTCCAAAGTGATTTAACAGTGAAAATGAGCTTTGGAAAGGTGAAACAGGAGGGGGAAGGGAAAAGAGGAGGGGAAGACTGTGCCTTCTGCTCTTGTTAGGTTTGATCAGAGGAGATGCAGGTGATGGAACATCACAGAGTGGTCACTGAGAAGGCAGAGAAGAGAGCACAGCAAGCCTTCCTTGCTGACACCAACATTAGACAAGCAGCCTTTGGTAATACAGCCTTTGAGCTAATGAGAAATATTTTTTACCCCATTACATGTTTAAAGACTAAGCTGCTAAAATATGCATTTCCATGTCTGCAAAATTCAAGGCAAAATCAATTCAGACGTCACTTCAGTGGAGGTTTTTAATATGGACATAAATACTTTTTTAAGCTTTAACATTGAAAGCATAAACTAAAATGTCTTTCATTTCCCCTTAAACGGCTTGCATTCAGTAACTCATACTACTAACTCTATTCTCTGTGTGGCGTTGGTTTTTTCCTATAATGCCTTGGTGTGATAGCAAAACCACAGGTCTTACGAGCTGTGTAGACAGTTTGCTACAGTCTCTTCTGTTTACCTCAGTGGACAGGGTTTTTCTGCAAATTGGAAGCAAAAGTCAAAGAATGATGAGGTCCTCTGAAGACTCTGAGAGCAAGTGGGACAGTCAAAGGTGGCATGAACACAGCACAGGAGCAAAGCAATTTCCTCACTCCATTTTCACCAGAAGATGCCAGAACAGAGGCTTTCCCAGTCTTTTCTCTTATGTAAAGAAGAACTGACTCACTGTTAGAGATTAAAGATGTCAAGAGAAGATGTGCTTGTCAAACCATAAAATTTGACAGACAGTCTCTGTCCATTTTGTAGACTGTGTTAATCCAAGCATACAAGCTTTAAGTCTTCCTAGAAGTTTGGTAGAGACTTTAATATTAACCCCAGGGGACTGGCAAATGCCGAATGCTTATTCATCCAAAAATAAACACCCCCCACCAAAAAAAAAAGAAAAAGGAAATAATAACAATGGCTTTGGTAATTCTGGACCACTATTTCTTTCTTTAGGAAATTGTAAAGCATGATTGAAACAATAAGAAATTTCACAGGCTTTTCACATGTCACTCTTTAAACAAAAATTTTCCTATGTAAAATAGGAGCGTGCCAGCTCTCAAAGCAGGGGGCTTTCAAAAGGCCTGAGATAGATCCACGTACCAAGTGAGGCACATAGGAGAGCAGTGCACAGTCTTGCATGACTCTAGTAGCCAATTTCCCTTTAAACACAGAGCTACTGGAATAAGTTTGTGGAGAGTGCAGGACAGAGAGTACAACGCTGCCCTGTCATCCTTCCTCTCTGTGCAAGGCCATGTCCACAGATCAGCACTTTTCCTCTTTACACATTGCTCCCAGAGAGTGATAAGGACAGACATCAGCAGTGCAAATTCATCAATGTTTCTGCATGGAAAGACGAAGGCATCTCTGAGGAACCATTCAAAGAGTCTGAACAAGTGCTGAGCCAGCACCTTGATCCAGATACTATACCTTCTCCTTGATACTAACCGCAGAAACTGAGTTACCTTTAATAAATGGGTCTCAAGAACTTTTTAGATGGTGCAAAAAATTTAATAGATGATATTTTGACTTTTTCAAGAAAATACAATAGACCTAACTTTTTTTTAATGCTGTGTGTCCTGAATTTACTTTCACATATATTATCAAAGTACTGTAAATAAAGACACTTCTAATAATGGATCAAAGGAAGAACAGAATAACTCTGCTTCACAACCATTTATTCTCTCCCTAATTAATTCAATGTTTTGGATGGAAATTTGTTGGAAAAGACTACTCTTTGGGATGCGCAAAGGGACATAAAAGAATGTAAAAGAACCCAAAACCTAAGTACAATTCTGTCTGTTGTTTAGGAAATGGCTGATTAAATCTTCTCTAAAAGTCTTGCTTTTTCATAGGTCAGTCTGATAACTTTGACTAGATGTATTTCAAACTTATAAGGTCATTGTGGAAGAAACCAATGGAAAATGAAAGCTTAGGATTTGTTTGCCAATGTTGACAACATAAGCTGTTCTTTTTGCCACCATCACCTTTACTTTGTATCTATATACCTACCTATATGTATTTATTGTAACAACAATGTGGGAGCAGAAACCAGTTTTGATGAAACCATCTCTATTATAGCACAGATACAACACCCCAAAAAGAAAAAGAGAAAAACAAACGATCTTTCCTCAAACACCTTGAAAATCTTAAGAACGTTCCAATAATTTAAAATTACCCTGCTTCACCTATCACGCAATATCTGTTCACTTTCTGTTTTGGAAGAGTGGTTCATGTTGATGCATGCTATCAAATCATTGCTTTAATTCTATTAGTGCACATGAGTTCTCATGGCTAAAAGACACTTTCTTTAGTTTTTGCAACATCTAAATATGGTCCATAAAGGAAAGTGACTTCCCTAATCTTTGCAAGGAGCATCCAGATGCCTGAGTGGAGCTGGTGGGGAGGAGAGGAGAGAAGGGCAAGGTAGCCTCTGCAGATAGACCAGCTTCTGGAAGCATTTCCCCTCATCCAAAATTCTCATTCTCTACCTGAAGAAGAATTAACTTCTCTGCTTGAAAAAGTCAATTCAAAGCAGATTAGAGAAGTAATCTTTGCAGTTTTATTAAATTGGAATATCTCCTAATTTTGTGAAAAAACACATTTCTCATAAACCTCTAACTAAGGTATCTTGGGCTTTCTGAGATCGGTCGTACACACATTTCATTTTTAAGATCAAATATATAAGGTAGCTTTGAGAAAAAACTGTTGTAAAAATCAAAGTTGTTAAAAGTGTGCTTTCTGTATGGTACAGAAACCTTTCCCTTGTGGTGGCATATTATACCAGTGTGTTGGTTAATTCTTTAGATTCTGCTACTAAGCAAAAGTTTTGTATAAGTAACTCATCCATTTTTGCTGCAGTCAAAATTCAACCCTCTTACTATAGGGAAAAGCTGTGTTATAATAGAAATTGAAAAAATAATGAAGAAAGTCTTTCAGTAATGCAAGCATGGAATCTACTTGTATTCTTATGTTCATTTAGGGTGTACATGTGTGCTTTGGTCTATGCACAGTATGGTGTATGGACTGCTTTTTCATTTAGTGTAGGAAGCTTCTGATCATGAAGTGCACCCCTTCATGATGAACTTCTAAACCACAGCTGTAGTATGTCTAGTAATCTAGTAATCTCTCTCATAGACCATCTTCTAAGGACCTTTATCACTATTCCAGCATAGAGACTTCTTTAGCTGCAAAGCGAAAATTGTGTACATTTGAGAGATAAGTGTTTGTGCTTCTGGGATTCCCTTTCAGCAAACCGTGATCCAAAGCCCTGTGCAATGTGAGACGTTTGTATAATTATGATTCAACCGCAAGCTTTCAATTTCCAGGTACATTTGAGGTGTCTTTCCCACCCGTCACCCTAGACCCCATGAAGACTAGCTTTTCCATCCTTCTAGAACACTTTGTAATAGGCAGTGCACTGCTCCCATGCCCTCCTCTCAGGGATGTTCCTCTTGCCCAGAGGTTTGTATGCTTTGACTGCTGTTTGGCAGCATAAATGGACTGTCGCGTGCTTGGAGTTCTGGAGCTTATGGGCTGTGAATCATGCCGGAATGAACTCAGATTGAGTGCTAAAAGCAAAAGTGAAACTTTTCTTCCTTCCCAATTTATGAGTAATTTCTGGTCTACTTTCTCCAGTTGCTCAGGTCTTATTTCAGCACGATTGCAAAAGTGCCTTCCTGCATGCCTCATTGAAGTCATGAGACAGAGCAGCTTCCTAAATCCAAACTTAAATTAATATGGCAGGCAGGAAAGTGGAAGGGATAAATAAAATCAGACTTGCATTTGGTCCTTCACAGCTGCCATGAAGAGCCACTCTCCAGAAAACTTAAATGAAGACAGAACTGCTTCATGAAGGTTGTGGGTGATTACTAGTGCACCAAAGAGATGCTAATGCACGATGATCTTTCCAAGCTCTCATGTAACGCTGGTGGTATAAAAGAGTTTTTCATGTAGTGTTTTCAGCTTGAAGAAAGCTTCCCTTTAAGCACAAGTGTAATAGAATATACATGATGTGCTTATTTCTCAACATTTACATTGGGTTATGATTCCTGTTCATTAGCATGATTACACTTGTTATGTGTTCAGAGATCAGCAGTGTTTGTTTTCTCGTGCACATAAAACATCAGAATGATGCTTAGATGCTGCATCCTAAATATCAAGTTACTTGGATATCAAATTCTTACAGAAATTTGTCACTTTCTTGATCTAATAAATACTTAATAGTTTTACAAGTTTGAAAAATCACAGTGCAGAATGTTAGATTTACCAGCACTGGCAGGCGATATTTAAAGCAGAAACATTTATAAAAGCAGAACACGTGGGAATCAGCAAGTAACAGCCATTTCACTTGCTGCAGTTTGCTTATTTCTAAAACACTTTCTAGTCCATTCTCCTTCCTGAGTAATCCCAAGGTCACCACCTCACAACTTTGAGCAGCAGGTCATTTAACCTGCTTACTGCTATGAGAGATGAAAAGTGATTATTTTAATGCTTACTTTAAATTTATTTTTCTTTAACTTCCATTTGTGTTCTCCTTATCCAATCTTCTGCACTGAAGCTAAAGAAGAAGCTTCTGTTATCTCAGTTATTTATGACTTTGGTCACTTCTATTAAATCCCTACTTATGAACATGGTTTTCTAACTTGTTCTCATAACTCATTTCTTTTAATCTTGGGATTACTACTGCCCTTCTTGGCCCTTTCTGATTTTTTTTCCCAAGAGCTGCACTTGCAGTGGTTTCTTGTCAGGGTTCTTCTAATTCAGGATTGAGTGTGGGGGTTTTTTGGTTTGTTTTTTTTTTGTTTGGTGGGTTTTGGGTTTTTTTCTTTTCATGAAATGCTTAATGCCTGCAAGAAAGAAAAGGAAGCCCGTAGAAAGAGGTTTAACAAAGAATAATGCTCAGCATAGCATTCATTCATATTTTGAGTCTTATCAACTAAACAGAAAGATCATGGGGGAGGAACTTCCTTTGGATAATGCAGTTTGAATATTTTTTTTTCAGATCAAGTACCACTCGTGTTATACTTGTCTTTTTACAGGGAAGCCAGTAGTACTTATTTAAGTATTTAAGGTGAGTATTATGTGCTATTATAAAAAAGTTGGAGCCTTTTTATAAGAAAGTCTAACACCCTTGACTGTTTGTGTCAGCGTTTTGAGATTTTCAGCTGAAGACAAGTGCTTGGGGTAGATAATGCTTTTTCCTCTCCACTTCTGCCAATGAAAATTCATTTATACTTATCTGAGATACAGGTTGTTCAGTTGCTGTTCCTTTCTTTCACTGGTATTCTTCTGGAAAGCCTCCACATCACAACAAACTAATAACAGATGGTCCTTCAGCGCCAGTGTGCAGCTGCTGCCACCAATGCCACCAAGAGCTGTGCAGTTAGGAGAGGGACAGGCAAGAGCAAACCAAGGAGATCTGGTCCCTGCCCACCTGACCTGAGGCACCACCAAGGACGTCCCTCCATACCTGCCTGTGAAGGAGAGATAACGCAGTCTGATTTGGTATGGAAAGCTTCACAGACCCTCTCCAGCCCATGGTGAGATTACCCTGATGGCCAGCTGCCATGCAGGGCAGCAGGCATCCATGAAGGGCCAAACGCTACTGATTGCAGAGGGTGGATTTACAAATGCAGTTAACACTGTCTTTCATCATCCCTTCTTCATTCCTTCCTTACAAAGAAAGAAAACATGGACTCCTGATGATAAATAAAAAGCCTTTGGTGAACTGAAGTCAGTTGGATTGTTGAGCTGCATGCTCCCCAGCTGGCTCCATGGGACAGCTGGCACCTCTCTTTGCCATGTTATATAGTACCCATGCTGGGTACTTTCTCACCTGTGCAAGGTAAAATCCCTGCCTGCAGTATCCAGAAAGGCTGAGGAAGGATGCCATGAGTCCACTTGCCCACTCCTGGTCATTAGAGAAGGGTCTTCTAATTAAGAGGACATCATTTCCTCTAAAGGAGATCCAGTTACTCTCTGTGGGCAGTTTGTTTTATTCTATCCCATCACAACTTTTTGTCTCTTCTTCACCCCACTGTTATCTGGAGGGTGTTTGGGTGTCTTCCCCCTAATATCTCTCAACCTCCACACTTCACCCTTTCTTTTTGGCTGTAGGAGAGCCCGCCTTACAATAAGCCACTTTGTGCTGCACAGCCATGAAAATAGCCAGCATTTTAGTCCCAAAGAGGATGCGTCACATGAACACTGTCAAGGAAATCAGCAAATAGCTTAATCTTTTTATTTTTTACCTTGTGAACACTGAGTTAAAGTGTGTGTAAGTAGTATTTGAATTTATGTTCTGCAGCAACAGATGGGTTTTAATTTTTGAGGGTTTGTTGTTTTAAGTATATTTATTCTTAAATGCATACTTGATTTCATCTGCTTTTAAAATGCCACCACAAAGACTTCTCAACAGCTCCCTCCAGAGAGAGAAGGGAGAGGGAAGGAGGCCGTTTATAACAGCTGCAGCTGTTTGGATGGGCTTGATGTGTCAAGAGGAGTAAAGTGGGGCTGGCAGGCTGCAGTTCTTCATCCTGTACAAAGATGGCTCTTAAAAAGTGCCACGTGTAGACATAGCTCTTGTAGTCTAGCCAACAGACTTCATATATCTTTCTCTCATGTAATATTTCTGAGTGTCAATGGAGCTGATGTACAACATTAACCTCATGTCTGGGTTAGGCTTTGACTCTCATCAAGCCATTTTTGCTCGTGTCAGTTTTAACTCAGAGCAGTATTGTATAGTGCATAAATCACACCATAAGATACTGAGAAATCCATTTCTTCATTTGTCTTGTTGTGGCTGGAGATGAAAGTCTAAAACCAGAGTTTTTCCAGCCTATGTGATTTGGCATGCCTGTCTCTTTTCCAGCTTTCGAAGGAGACAAATTTTGGGATGATAGGAAAAAAGGCACTGTCAAAGCTGGAAATTCTAAAGTCTTCTTTTGTCTCTCAATAGTCTCCAATCCCCATAAAACCTTTTCCTGCATCATGGTTGTAGAAGACCCCGCCTTACAACAAGTGTTGCTAAAGAAAACATGAATTTGATAGATCAGGATGATTTCTTAATATGTATGACCTAGGTTGCTTGGAACCTTGGTGCTTTGGTCAGGAATGGAACTGTTTGAATTAACTCAAATAATATGAAATAACTTTCTCAACATATGAAAACATATATTGTTTTCTGAACTTTCTTTACATTTTTATTTCAAACAGAATATTTGTACAACTTAGGCTGTCCCTTTTTCTTCACTTTTTTTGTATTCAGACTATAACTTTTCCTTTAATAGTATTTTCCTAAACCTTTAGCTTTTCAAAGGAAGGTCTATAGCATCAGCTTCACTAAGCATTTTGCCAGAGAAAATGCTCAAGAAGTCCATTGTAATAAGCTTTATTCCCTCTCTTCCAACATGTCAGTGGGGCTAAAACCTGAATACACTGGAGACTAGTGCCCTATAAATACCTTTGATAGATAAATTACAGACTGCCACACACTAGAGCAGGTTTTACTTATTCTGTGCAGTCAAGGGCAAGGGAACTCACCAAAATAAGAACATGCTTGCTGGTGGGATGGCATATATCATAAGGACTTGGTTTGCCAATGGTTGTCACCACTATTTTCTTTACCTAAGCACAGGGACAGAAATATAGTCATTATTGTTGGTAAATGCTACTTCGTATTGCTGACTGCTGTGCTTTCCAAGGACTCTCATTACTGTATAATCATTGCCAGTTTTGACAAATGGCTTTTGATTAAGGAAAGCTGTATTTCTTACGCAGCTTCCCCTCCTGGGAAGTCACCTACTTGGGTAGGCGAGGAGAAGGCTGAAGGGGGATTTCAATGGGGTTTTTCAGAAACATAAGAAATCCCAAGTGTGCTGCCTGTGCCATTGGTAATCTTCAAATATCCCAAACAGAGGCAAAGACCGAAACAAGAACATTTTAAAACAGAAGCAAGAAAGGCTGCTGTGAAAGCAGGTGCTGAACTTCTGGACTTTGGCACCACTGGACCTACTTGAGGACATGTCAGCAGGTTGAAAAAGGTGTTAAAAATGTTTCTGGCCAACAAGTATGTAAACAGATACCAGCAGGAATCTAATAAAACAAAAGTAGGAGAAAGTGTTGAGGCTTGTGTGCTGCTATAAATAACACATTCTATGGCTACTACTGAGATCCCACTGGTCAGGAAGGACTGCTGGTCTAACCCGGCAGCACATTATGTCTTTAAAATATGGAAAGCACAAAGCTGTAGTTTCTGACCTAGATGCCAGCACAGAAAGCTTTGGTATATCATCATGGAATAGGGAGTAGAAGGAATAGGATAACCAGCATTACAGCTGAGATTAAAAGAATTCAGAAAGTACATGTGATGGAAAAGTACACTTCCAAAAATGTAGGGGGGTACTCTGAAGTTGAGCTCTTTACTTGTACACATTATTTTTACACGTATGTTTCTAGTGCTGTGAATTACGCATTGAGTTCTTTTCTTTATTTGTTGCTGGTTTTGTTTTGCCTGTATCTTCACATGTTTAGTGAATATAGCTAGTTAAGAAACCCAGTGAAGCACTTTGAACTTAGGCGCCCAAATTTGCCTGTGTTATTTTTCATTTGCCTTCATCTATATTTGGATCTGTCCCTTTCTCTTCTCTTTCTTAGAACTCTTTGGAGATTCAACATTGGCCAGAAGACACAAATATAATTGAAGGAACCCTTTTGTTTACAGCTCCCTTCCCTCTGCTTAGAGCTGCTCTCAGTGGGAGCTTTAATCTAGTTATCAATTTTTTGCTGAGGAAAGCACATTTTTAGGTTTTGCTTTAATTTTAAAGTAAGCCTACATCCTCTCCTTGCTGAATCGAAAGTGCGGTCTTTGTTCCTTGCATGTCATTCATCACAACCTTAACAGGGAGAGACTGAAGACAGGTTCCACTGGGAGACATCTGTGCAGACATCTCTGCTGCATTTCTATCCACCAGGTTTTAATCTGGCCCCCTGCTTTTTTCATTTTTTCCTTCAGTCCTGTACAGCAAGCTTCAGTTTCTTTATTTATACTCATCATAAACTGGCCAGAAGCCTCCGTCATTGACCAAGACTCCATTGTGTGAGGAAACAGACAGCTGCTGTCTCCAGTTATATTTTGGGGGTTGATTTGAAAGCACCTGTGCCTTCAAACCCCTAAGAAAAAAACCCCAATGTGTTACATGCATCTGTCCAATTCATAAAAAGCATTTCAAGGTATTTTGAAGCTCAACCCATCATCAAGTAGTTGCCAAGGTGAAAATGCAGAACTCTCCTCTCTTGTTATAGGAAAAAGGGTTAAGTCCAACTGACTGACTATGCTCCATTTATAAAGCCCAGTGGTTTTAGTATTTTATTTAGTATATAACTTATTTTAATACTGATACTAGAGTTCAGAGGCAGAGCTGAGGTGTAGGGCTTTCTGTGTTGGTCTTGTCAGTCAAAAACTCAACAACCTGTAGAAATGATGACTTTCTTCAGAAATATCCAAGCTTTTTGTGGCAATGTCCAAGCACTGAAGTTTGTGGAAGCCAAACTGAAAGCTGTATTCCTAAGTACTTGGATTGTCAGAAACATTGGTGCCCACAATTTGCATTAACTTCACAAGTAATTTCAACATCTTCCTGAAAAAAGAAAAAAAAAAGAAAAATAGAATGCTCATTAGGTGTCTAACTCATAATCCAGATTCACAGACCACATTCCCAGCACCACTTGAAGTGACTTGTGCAGCGCACAGCTCTCGTCAGTTTCTATTGAGAACTTTTTCCCTTCTCTTGCTGACAGTGGCTTTACAATTCTGATTTATTCTGAGCTTTGTTCTCTGTACATTTTAATCTTTAATGGGGTCTTATATTGTAATCACAGCTGAAATCTGCAGATTATGCTGCCACAATAAATTATTCAGATGTGCTACTTAGACTTAATTTTACTAAAATGGTTCCATCTCTATCAGTGACTGACAGTTATTTCTGAGTATTATTTAGCCTTTCACATTACAAACCAGGACTCTTGCCTATTGCCAGCTTCAGCTTCTAGTGCCAGATTCCCATCTGGCATTGTAACAGGGAGCATTTGAGTAAGATACACGGCCTTTTTTTAGTATCAAATCCATAAGGCTCACAAAGCAAAAACAGCTTCTTTTATCTACTGAGCTCAAACTCACGTATTCTTTAAATGATCTTAACTTCTCAAATGTCAAGATGACTTTAATAGCCCTAATTGAATAGAAAATCATTCTTAAACTTACATGTGGAGTTGGAACTCTTGATAAGGTACAAAACATCATTTTAATAGCTACTCTACTAAAAAAAAAAAAAAGTTAGACTCTGTGTTATGTTGACATTTCTATCATGTTCCTCCCTGAGCAGTAATTAGTTCTGCTCCCGTCTGGCCATCCAGCTGGTTCTCTGGGGAATTACAGAGCTTTATCAGCAAGCTACCTGCATCTGTGATACCCTACCAAGACCTCCTGACAGTTGCAGGCTCTCCTGACCTGTCAAAGCTTTCATGAGGAGCACAGTGTCCACCCACATGTCTTCTTCCTCCTGCCTCCCATGCAAGGGGATGTCTACTGTGCTGGCCAGGTGGATGGCCAGGGCTCTTTTGTAATCTGACTGTGAGGTACCCAAGGTGAGACCTTCATTGTGCCCTTGTCTAGTGGCTTGTTGACAGCACGTCTCATGCAAAGCCAGCTGTTGGGCCTAAGCAGTGGATGTCGGAAAGGTCTGTGGGATGTGCTTTGGACTGTATGGGAAAGGTATGTCTGAGCAGGGATCTTGCCTCTCAAGTCTAAGATTATTGTGTTAATCCCTCAGCCTTTATTCTTGTCACACATGCAACAATAAACAATAGAGGCAATCTCAAGAAGTAATAAAGGGTCAGAAACTTTGATGCTAATTTTACAGTTATTACCTAACAGTCATACAAAATATGTCTAAGATAACCTTTCTGTGCCCAGTTTTTTACTAGCCCAGATTTTATTTTTCACAATTGACAGAAGTCACTTTGTCTCATCAATGGCATTTTTTGTCTTACTATCACAAAATTGTCTCCCAGAAAATTTCCCTCTCTCTTGATACTGAAGTGTTTAGACCAGGTTTTTCTCTCCCAGAGGGAGTTTTTTTTTGGTAGTCATTTTCCTCAGAAACCACATATCGTCTTCCGCTGTCAGAAATTCAACTGCAATGCTTCCAGAGTAAATGCAACACGGCATGGGGCTTTTAAAATGCATTGTATTAATGTATTTCCTCTTATTTGGTTTGCTTCTAAGAAGTAGTGTCAGAAATGTAACTCAGAAATCAAAGCAGGTAGCTCCAGTGTTTCTGTCAAGACTTGTCTCTGCTCCTAATACTTTAACTAAAAGCCAGTGGCAGTGACAGTCCCTGTTACATCTGTTTCATGGCTGCTTCCTAACTCAATACTTTGTGTGACAAGTGACATGATCTTTATCAAAACCGACTAATTTGATACACATGCAGGGTTAAATTTATACATGGAACGCATGATATCAGGCTGAATACAAACATTTTATGTGTCATATGTTAACAAGTACCAGTAAGAGCATGAAGTTGTTGTGAATATTTGATATTAATGGTACTGAATGAACAATAGACTTGAACATGAATTTCCATGTAGTTAGCAGTGAAAGCAGCAGTCGAGAGAGCTGGAATCCTGAGGATTAAGACACCCAAATATATTTACATACAAAACATAGCATACATACTTAAGTGGTGTAGAAGTAGGATTGACAGAAAGCTGGAATGATGAGCAAGGAGGAGGAGTGGAAGGAAAGCTTCTATATACACAGGTGGCATCCCGACTGTCTGACGACTGCTGCTTTTAGAAAGCTTAGATATATATGTGTATGTGCTTGTATATATGTGTGTAGTTTTATAATGCTTTCTACTGCCTGTTCTTGGCTATTAGAAGGATTTGATATAGCTCATTAGAAGGAATCCTGACTTGTTGTACACAGATTAAGTATCTAATGTGATACAATATATTAAAATGAACTATATTGCCAACTCCACCATCACAAGCTCTGCAATAACTTCTTTGTACGATTCTTGCCAAGTGAGAACAGCATAGATGTTTTGTCATATTGTATTCCATTCATTCTGCAGTCTGGCATAAACAAGATCATGTTCAGCTTTATCTCAAGCAGACCACAAATTTGCCCTTTGTTTGACCCAGTGTGTTATGTTTGCCGTTCCTAGAGAACAAATTCTAATTACAGGATGCAAGTGTTCATGGCTGCAGCCTTAAATGGCTGGAATAAGATACCTTATTCTATTAAAATAAGTTTTTAATTTTCAGATTTAAAGCTGTATCAGGTCTCTGACCTAAAAATATTTCATTATAAAGGTCACTGAATTACTTAGTGCTGTGTCCCAGGACTTTGTGGTGTGTTTTACCTGATTCTGCAAGAGGGGTATTGAGACACTGCACAGTGAAAGGGCAATCAAGGGCCTGATTCTTATTCATATGGGGCCCCATTAATCTGTGAAAGAGCATACAGATAAATAGAGAAGGAAATTACATTTGAAGTTTCCGAGAAATAAGATGTGTTATGTTAGAACCATTTTCTCCATGAGTACAGGTTAAAGTCTTTGCAAATCTTGCTGCCTTTTTTCAGAATGTAGAAAAGGAAAACCAAGTTTATTTTAAACTAGGGTGCTTTTCTTACTATTTGACAGCGTATCCTTTTTACCATCTAGAATCTGTACTAATTATCCGTGAATATTTCAGTGGCCTTGTTACACTATCAGATGTTGGCATGTTTTTTTCTGCACTAACTATAGTCTCTTTCTGGTTGTTGTGATTCTGGTGAGTAAGGGCCATAGAATGAAAGCGAACCCTTTCTAATGAAAGCTGCCTGGGGAATGCTGTCACAGGATGACTCCCACATCTGAAAACATCTCCAGAACTTGCATGTTCCCAGCCAGCACAGCCCTGATTTCTGCCTGTAGATGCTATCCTGCACAAAAAATAATTTGGAAACTATTTAATCAGTAAATATCCTCTGATGAGTGAGCCAAGTCAGTTGTGCAGCTGACTGTAAAGACCTCCTGTACCCTCATTTTCTTGGCTCACCTTTGTTATTGGTAATATCAGTAAGCCACTCTCCTCCCTTCCCATTTATTCCCTGGCTATAGGTGCACTTAATGAGGGCAAGGACTCCCTTAATCACTCTGAACCCAAGGAGACCAGTATAGAAATCAGCAGGCATGTGGGACTGTCCTTGCTGACTGGTTTCCTGGGGAAAGGTTAGTGTTAACAGATATGTTTCCACATTTTTTGAAACAATGACTGAGTTTAAGCATTTTCTGGCCATCAGGAGATGTGGTGATAAAACTTGGCTGCTATGGTCAGCGCAGGCAGTAGAACTATCCGCCACACACCAAACTTACTGAGCCTTACGTGAGAGAAAAGAAATGGCGCTGGAGGAAAGATGATGCCTTAAGAAAAGTAGGTTTCTTATTTCACCAAACATTTGAAAATATCTAGAATATGAAGGACCTGGTATTTAATTTGCTTTTTGATGACATCTTGCTTAAAGGTTATGATTCTCTTTTCTTTAACTGCTGGTGACAACAAATTACACCAACCTCTCATGCTGTCATCCCCAGAAGTGTAGTTCTGGTGGTAATACTGGCTGCCTCCTTTGGCAAAGTGGAACCCCTGTTGCTCTGAGGCTCACTTTGACTTTTCTCAGGAGTGAAGGGACGACTGGTGCCACAGTTATGGGAATTAAACTGCTGTGAAGGCTGATGATGGCAACGTGGAATTCAGTGGGGTTCCTTTTGGGTGAAAATCAGGACAAAATCCTTTCAGTGAGTGCTGCTTAGCTTGGCTTGAGCTGCAAAGCACCCTTTGGGGCTGTAGCTTTCCCAGAGTGTCACCACAGATGACATAGGTGCATGGTGAATTCAGGTGGTTCAGTCCATCTTGATATTTTTTAAGGTACATACAAGGAAGACACTCATGCATGGCCAACAAGGAGAGTAGGTGTGGATAAAAACAGATCTTGGTGAACTAAAAAAAAGAAAGAATATAAAACTTTCTAATGCATTTATTGCAACCTGAAATTTTTATAAGTCTAATTACAGAATCACAGAATGGTGGAGGTTAGAAGGGACCACCAGCAATTATTTAGTCCAACCTCCCTGCTGAAGCAGGGTCACCCAGAGCACATTGCTCAGGATTGTGTCCAGCAGACATTCTGTTCTGTTTTTTCCTGATATTAAGAGGCAGCATTAAAAACTTCATTCTTACAACACAATAAAGGAATACAAAATGTAAAGCACCTCACATAAAGCACTTCTGGTACCTCTGAAAAGCACTGAAAGGTGATTTAATTACATATTTTAAAACTAATTTGGTGTGAATTACCTTAATATTCTGAAGACAGTTCTCTTTGGTTGGTTGCTTTTGCAGTTGGAAACTTATGTTCCAGCATTGCTCATTTTTTCTTAAAAAAAAATAAACCAAACACTCATTTTTCAGTGATGTTTTCTACTTTTTTTTCTGTTACTATTATTTACGTAGTTTATCCTAACACAAAATAAATAGAAAGTGTCACGCTTTTCCAATAGAGTACTTTGTCATAACAGAACTCTTCTGAGAATCACTTCGAAAAAGTCGAGGACAGCAGTGAATTGATTATTTGGTGTGACGCTTGGTCTCACAAAATATATAGTTTAGGTTAGAGTCAGGATTTCTGGAATATTTTATCCTCTGATCCCATCTTGCCCGTTCAGAAACCTCCTCACATGTAGTAACCTTAACTAATGTCAACATACATTGTGTTACTGCTTTGTAGTTTTTTCCACCTGTCACTAGTCAGAATATTTAAAACACTTGAGAAATGAAGTGACTGGTGGATTCTAATTTTCATAAACATATTTCATCTATTTTATTTATTAAATGGTTACATTATTTAAATTAAATACATAGAATCACAGAATACTTGAGGTTGGAAGAGACCTCTGGAAGTCATCTTGTCCAGCTCTCCTGCTCATCTCAGGGGTGACCCCCAGAGTCACCTAGAGTAGGCTGCCCAGGACCATGTCCAGATGACTTTTGAGTATCTCCAAGGATGGAAACTCCACAATCTCTCTGGGGAGTCTGTGCCAGTGCTTGGTTAACCTAACTGTGAAAAAGTCCTTCCTGAAGTTCGAAGGGAACCTCCTGTGTTTCATTTTGTGCCCTTGGCCTTTGCTCCTGTCATCAAACACCACTGAAAGGCACTATAAAGAGGCTGGCTCTTTGTACCCTCCCCTCAGGTATGTATATACATTGCTGAGATCCCTTCCAAGTCTTTTCACCAGGCTAAACTGTCCCAGCTCTCTCATTCTTTCCTCATAGGAAATATGCTCCAGTTTCTTCATCATTTTTGTTGCCCTTCACTGGATTCTCTCCAGTAGCTTCATGTCCCCCTTGTAGTGGTGAGCCCAACATCATTATTATTATTTAATAAAGTTATTAATTAGTGTAACTGTGTGCTTGAAGGGACCAACCCTCTATATTTTCTAAGAAACATGCATAGCAAAAGCTATTTGAACACGTGCAGAAACAAAATGTCCATGTTTTTGAGGAGCATTCTACTCACAGAAACACGGCTTGTCTTCGCTGTTGTGTACCATCCAGATAGATCTAATAACACCGTATTTCCCAGTCCTGCATTTTGATTAAACCTGGTCACTGACTGGTGGTCTCCACTGGCCCCAGTCTACATGCATGTAATTACAGTAGATTAATAGACTCACTGTGTAACATTGAAAAATATTGGTATAATAAATCATATTTTTCTGGCACTGGAGCACCCACACAAATACGTTCAGGATAGCCCTTAAGAAACAGTGGACCCCTAGTCTATTGGTCTGAAGCTAAGATAAGCAAACATAATAAAGTAAGTAGATGGACTAAGAGCAGTGGCAGAAGCACCAGAAAGTGCTGATGAGTGTATGGAAAAAGTAATTTCCTGACGGCATCTGTTCTGGATCTATGTCCTCATTATGCAGGCCCAGGGTTTTTTGACCTGTGTATGGGCTTTGTATCATGTTTGTTGTAAATGCAAGATAAAAACTAACATTTTTCCCCATAAACATTAAAGCTCTGCCTCATTATACTTAACATATCCAAATGACAGATGATGAAGAGAGGACTAGAACACTGTGTTTTGTTTGTCCTGGCATTAATGAGCGTTTGAAATGCTGATGTGTAGGCAAATCTATTTTTGTTTTCATATTTTGCATATATATTACTTTATAATGCCTTGTGGGGGAATAGGAATTTAACATCTATGTATTTTAATATTCAACAAATAATGATACATACAAAATAGAAGGAGGAATGATTTTCCCCTTAAAACGTACCAGTGAATGTCAGTTTGGCTTCAAGCAAGCTATTACAATGTTTGTACTAATTCGTCCTCTAATTTAGGGTCGATAGATGTTAATTTTTGTCTTCAGGAAATACACAGCTCTTTCCTTGTTCTTCCCATTTACAAGGCCACCTCATCATAGCCCAGAATGACTCACATTGCCAGAAAGGGATTTGGTTTGGTATCCCTTCATTTTGGCAATGAAAGATTTCACAAGTGTCTTGAGCAGAATCAGCACAAATTCCAAGCAGAAATAAGATGCTTGTTTTTAACATGCTGTATCAGAGGTACACAGTGTCCTTAGCTGCTGTGGATGGCCATGGCCTGAAGTCTTTAATCAAGTCTATGTGTCCCTCTGGAAAACACATGCCTCATGACATTGATAATAGCAACCTAGCAATAATTGGATTAAGTTCCACATCCTCATTATGAAGACCAGAATACATAATCACAGAGGTCCCTTCTGTTCTTAAAATATATCAATTAATTAACTTACTGTTTTACTTAATTTGATTTAGACAAATCATGGAGATATTTCTATATTCTGAGAGTGGGATGGAAGGAGAGAGAGAGTCAAGTGAGAAACAGTGATCTGTCAACTAGTGTTGTGCTAAGTGTTTTTTTGTATTTAGCATGTAATTGTGTGCCTATGACACCTTCTTCATTGGGCTTTGTCATCCACTGATGTTAACTGACTTTCACTGAATCTGAAGGGCACTCCTGTCCTAGTGACCAGTCATACAAGGTTTTTCATTGGCACAACAGCATTCAATAAGATATTTGCTGGCATGAGATTAGCCAGAGTAGCCCATTAGTACACAGCTCCTCAAGGTCAGAGTGCAAACTATGTATCCAGAATTACAAATAATGCAAGATGCAGCCACTATATTTCATCCATACATAACGTGTGCCAGAAAGCAAGGTTTCCATCTAGCTCTGTGACTACTGCAAAGAGCAATGCATATATGGATAGATCTCTTTCAGATAAATTATACACATGAATGTGTTTCACAGGTTACAAAAGATTTTTTTAGCATACAAGGTATGTTCTTATCTTGCAAGTATTTAAAACACAATACCCACTGAGGTCCTCCTGGATATACTTGTTTTGCTTCTCACTCATTCTCTCTTACATTGGAGCAATGATTTATCATGCAGCCTGCTTACCTTCCTCATTAAAGAGATTTCAGTTTAACTCATTGTTACCCTTACAGCGCTATATTTTTGTCATAATACCTCTTCATTCATGTAATCCCTTCCTAGAAAGCTGAAACTCTGTGATAACATTTACTGACAATGTTGCAACATTTTTTTCCTGATAAGTTCATTTAAATCAACACAGTTCAATTAATTACTTTCTTGATTATCTGTCAGTTGTGCTAAGCTGATATCCTAGGTTTGCAGTAGGATCTATAATATTGTTTACTGTCTTAGCACAAGGGTTACTGGACGAAACGTTGTGGCCTGCACCCTGTGCAGGCAGAATCTCCCTTTCACTAGAAAAGCCAGTCTGTTCCAGCAACTGACTCTCATGCCTTAGATTTGTACTCTAGACTTTTTTTGCCTGAACTGCTAGATGCAAATGCAGAAGCACTCTCACTTCAGTATTTGTAGAAGCCTCCAGTTTTCACGGGGGGTATTTTGGTAAACTGGAACCTGCTTTGACGCTTACTTTGGCAGGTGGTTGAAGTACAAGATTATTCATTTGAAAGTAGGCTTGTGTTTAAAATCTAATTATTTGAGTGGAACGTAAAGAAAAGCAAAGCTCAAGATGGATGAAATACAACAGCTCCAAGATGGAGGTTTGGCGGCTGTGCATACAGTACACTGACTTCTTCTTCCCCCCACCCCGCCCCGCAATGGATGTATATATGACTGCCTTTAGGATTTCTTTTAACAAAATCCAAATTAAAATGAACAATTCAAGGATGACTTCAGAATATTTGTTTCTGTTTCTATCTTCTACTGGGATATAGTTCCTCTAGCTCATGGGAAGTTCATTTGAAGAGGAAAACAAAGCTTTCTGAACAATTTTGTAATAGTTTTTCTTGTTTAAATTATTTCCAGGTGATACTTTTCACCAGTTCTTTTAAAAATCAATATTATTTTAATTTCCCTCCATCTCAGCCTACGCAACTCCCAACTGTGTGCGCATTTTTTTCACTGAGTTCAATAAGATGAATTTTATTCAGAGGGATTTTCCTCTTTCTTTCTTACTTTCTTTTTCAGTTCTTAACTTTTCAAGATTTCTTCCACTTTTGTAAAGTCTTAACAGAAGAAAGAGGAAAATTAAAAATGGGATTAATTGTCATTTTAGAACTCTTGAAACTGATACTCATCTTGAGAAAGCTTTCAGAAGTTCAGAGAAGCTGGAAAAATAAGAGTGAAATTAGAAAACTATAGGCATTTGGTGATAAAGAAAACAGGAAAAACACCTCTTTCCCAACTTTGTGTTTGGTTTCCAAGACTTAATACTGAATGGAAATGAAAACATGAAGTTAAATGAATTGGAAATGTTTGTCTCTTTTTAAATATTATTGCTAAAAACGCCTGATGAATATCAAAATGGACCCATATCCACCTAAATCACTCCTGATGTGGGAGTTTGCTTACAATTCGGATACGTTACTTACAGACATGATTATGGCCAGATCTTTGTCTGCCCTTTGCAAAATACCCGGTGCATCCTGAGTGAAGCACCTTTTCAGACTCTGGCATTTGGAGCATCACACAACTGGAAATGCAGTAGTCAAGGGACAGGTTCAGAGAAGCAGATGTGAGCAATCATGACAGCCTTTTGGTTAGGGTAGGCAAACAGCTATAGAAAAAATGTATATGCATTTACATTACATTAGACAGCAATTAAAAAGATAGAAAATAGTTCCGAGGCTTCAGACCAAACTCATCTGACTTAAAGGTGAGTATTTCCTCAGATTTTCAAGGGAGAAAATGAAAAAGGTCATCACAGGCAATGAGCTTGCCTTCCTGGAGTAGGTTGAGGAACCAGGCTGAACCAGTCTCCTGGTTAAGGGCTCACTTTGAAGTCTAATAAATCTGCACTTGACTGTAAGGCAGAAAAGAAGCAGCAGCCACATGCCAAAGTGCTGCTGGCTGGCCATTCAAGAAGAGCCTCAGCAGAGGAGACAGGAGTGACTCTGTGGTCACCCGGCACAGTGCAGCTTATCTCCTCATTCCCTGGGAAGACTTCTGATGACAGAAAGCTCTATAAGTTAGCAAGCCAGGGCATAGAACAAGTAGAAAAAAACACCTAGATAACTTCAGATTAGAAATGAGTTGTAGGAATGTAGCTGAGCAGTCAAATGCCCTTAAGTATGTGGTGGATTTTGTGCCACTTTAGGTCTCTAGGTTGGGACTGCACCCTGTGGAGGTGTAGGAGAAATCACCCAAGAGCTCCAGATCCTGATGCTTCAAGCTATTGTGCCATGTAAACACAAAATAACCTAAGCAGATCTGAGCACGGGAACTGATGTTTTAGTTAATGATGAGTACAATTTCAGTGAAAAAGGACTTTGTTTTATTGCTTTGGCTTTGAGCTCTCTCCCCAGTACTCACTGTATTTGACCAGTCAGAAGCTATTCAGGGTTAATAGCTCACTCTTGACCTGCTGTACGTATTCATGGTTTCTTCCACCCTCATGTTTTCTTCATAATGCTCTGCCCTGGAGAAGAGCAGAGGCATGGTGCTGCTGGTGATACTCTGAATGAGATTAGATATGAAGGAGCTGTTAAAAGCCTCCTCTTTCATTTTGTGTGTATATTATCACAACAACTCTGCAGAAGATGTAAAATCTGGCAGGTAAATGAGGCAAACTAATGCAGTATTTGGACAGGATGGAGTCCGGGAACAGAGAAATTTATAAGCTACTTGTTTTGTGATGAGCTGAGAGGTGGTGAGAAAGTCTGCTATGTTTGAAAAGATTTGAAAGACTGAGAGTAAACATCATTGTTTCATACACTTCTTCCTATGCTTGCTAAAGAGAAAAGAAACTAAAAAAAAAAGGTGTTTGGATTAGTCTTAATGTTTACTTGAATAAATCCCTGACAGAGTGCAAAGCATTTCTGAGAAATCTGAAAAGGGCAGAACGGCAATTTTGGAAACAAAATTGCAGAAAAAGGTAATATAAAAGTAATGCACAATATGGTAATAGTGTGCTAAGTAAGTTATTAGACTGTACGATTCCAGAGAAAACTTGATGTATTCTCAGGTCTGTTCAGTTTAAAAAGAAACACAAAGGTTCTGTAAAGAGCGTTAATGAGTTGCATGCATTACCTTCTACCTGAAATGGGAATGCTAACGATTTACAAAGCGACTTTTTGTGAGAGTGATTTATTTAAAAGAGCTCTTTGAAGCTGGTACTGGGGGCTGACTTAGAATTTGATTTAGGGTGAGCAACCAGGACAGTTGCCTCCAAAGGCAGCAAAGGAGCTTTGCGAGGTTTAAATGGGGAGTATAAAAAGCCAAAGTGCATGGCTGGAGAGACATAATTCAGCCTCTGCATACAGACCTTACAAGCCTAATGTCAGTTGTGAGCAACCTCACAGGATTTCTTCTGTTCTAGGGAGGGTGGGTTTGTTTGTTTGGTTGGTTTGTTGGGTTTTTTGTTGTTCTTGTTTCTGTTGTTGCTGTTGTTTTTAATTTATGATAATAGTTGTTAAAGAACGTCTCATGAGTAAAACTTTCACCAGGAAGAAGAGACCTGCAAACCCTGAAGTTGATGCATATCATGGAGAGAACTAACCCTGAAACATTAGCTGAGGCTAGCAATATAAAATTAATCACATAGCATTAGTTCACATACCAAAGCCCTTGGGTCAGATGATTTCAGGACCCTGACAAGCTGACACAGGAGGCCCAGTGGAAGAGTAGTGGAAAAATTATCACCAAAACTTTAAGGTAAAATTAAAGGGTAAAACTAAAGGCATGGATGCTCTCCTGAAGCAAAACACTGTGCCTAAATCCGTGGAGCTCTTGTAAGCAAACATATGTTATGGCAGCAGTGGCTGGGGTAGGGAAAATGCCTCCACTTTGCCTGTCTTCATCTTAAGCACTTTTCTTTGTTTAGGTAAGCATTGGAATTAGGTGAGTGTGGGCTATTAAGACATTTGTATTTGCCTCATTTGTCATCTTCCAGATGCAGCTTAGAGCTCAGAAGTTGATGCTCCAGTTGTTCCTCCCCTTGCAGTCATCTTTGTGCTGGTGGTAGTCACACCAGATGGGAGCTCTTGCCAGCAATCCTGTGCCAGTCCTGATCACACCCACTTTTGCAGGTTGATGTACACCATGTACACACGTACAGCTCTGCCCTTGTTATAATCTTGCTTGTTATAATCATGTTGTCTATAAATAAAATTCTTCTAATTCATTGGAATAAAGATGCATTTCATATATATAAATGTTTACTCAATCCTGCTCTTCATTCCTTAAGGCCATAATATTAGACACTGTAATTGTTCCTTTTGTAACCAGCCTGACGAGCCAAAGAGAATTATGACATTAATAGCAAAGTACAAGGCTCAAAGCAAACATCTTCGATAAATTTATATTCATTGATGAAAAGAAATTCAAAATTGTTCATGGTTTTCCTTGAGACTGCATCATGAATTTTAGATTTAGATGTTCTGTGTTTTTTTTGTACTTCGAACAGTATATCTCTAAATAAAAAGCTTTGAAATGTAATTTAACTACTGGCCATTTCTTTCACATTACAAGCCATCTACAACTCAGAGTGCTCAGACAAACCTTGCTTTGGTCACTCCTTACACTATGGTGGATCTCAGTTGAAGTTTTCATTGTATTCCTTCAGGTCAGCTACACTAAAAATGAGGGTCCAGATTCCCCTCCCTGGCAGAGGATTTAGTGCTCTGGAGTAGTGGGAAGGTATCAGCTGAGGGAGGAGCTGAGTGAGGACACTGCCCTGAGGGAAGGGCTCAGGTGCGCGATGAACCACCTTCACTGCAAACTGAATAGATCTGAAACTTGATGGTCTGTACAGATCACCTGTCTCTATTTAATTCAGGGGTACAGTTGCTTCGTCACACCACAGAAAATTTCCTGATCAACTTGACCTCATTTCTTCCCTGCCATTCCAGGTCCCCTTCCATCTTGCATCCCGATGCACTTGGAAATTTGCTGTTCTGAAAAAGCATTTGAGGCTTTGCAAACACAACCTGATTGAACCCCAGGGGAAAAGCCATTGGATATTTTGGTGATATGTTAGCTTTAAACTTTCCAGCAGGTATTTAACAATGACTGCAGTACTAATGTTAACTTTCTAAATCTTCTGCAGGCAATGCTGGCAAAGAAAATGTACTAAAAAGCTAGAAAAAGATGTTGCACACCCAAGTAACTGCAGTGCCCCAGAACTAGCATATGTGTTGAAAACAGAACTGAGCTCTGCTTATTCCTAAGATAGCCATCCATGCTGAAGTATTAAGTTCCACAGATGGGTAAAAGTAAAATGGAAGCTTGCAAAATGAGATTTCAAATACATAAACAGGTTTTTGTCGATGGTAACCTAATAAAGGAGGTAATTCTCTAAACATATTGTTCCCATTTTGTTTCTAATTACAGTGAACTACAAGGTTAGTTCTGCTCTTTAGGTGCACTTTAATTACTTTCTCAATGTTGACTTTCTGCATTATGATTCCTTTAACACGCCATAGGAAATAGACATTTAATTAACCAGATGTCACTCAATAAATCTCAACTGCTACTCTTCGAATCAGAAAACCCAATGTTAACAGGCACAAAAGGACCAGGATTTTAGACTTAATTTACTTTTTATGTTTTTTTAGGTCTTTGTTATAGTAAAGAAAATGTCTGTAATGAAGGAAAATTAAACTGATATTTGTAAGCATTTAATTTAATGAAAAATAACTCCACAAAGTAAAAACAAGATTCTAACATTATGTAAGTGTTGATGTTTTGTAAAAACAGGAAAGGCAATTGACAATGGTTAGGTTAGCAGTGTAGTATGGCTACAGCCTGATGTGTTGGCTCACTGGTACTTCACTTCATCTTTTATATACTCATCTGATATCTTTATCTTGTGGGGATTGTTTTTTCGCATGTAGCTCTATAATCTCATAGACCCTGATCATGCCATCATGGTACTCCAGAATCATTAGCTGTAATAGAAATACACAACAGGACATGTAGCAAAGGCAGACTGAGACAGGTGCCCAGCGTGACAGCTAAGAACATCTCTGGCTGCGAAGGAGGAGGTCAGAGTTTGGCCTCCTGATACTCTGCTGACCCTCCCAACATACCTATATAGAGACCTGGTTTGTGCCACACTGCAACCATCCAGAAACTGGTGCACTGCATCCCAGTGTACCCATTAATCCTCCGCTCAGAGGTTTCCAAACATTTTCAGCAGCCTTAAGGTCAAATGAACACAGCCAGATACTCAAGTTGGTGGCAACCTGAAATGTTTAAGTGTTTCAATAGATGGATGAACTGTTCAGATTTATTACTGTGGTGTATCTAGAAAAGTTGCTGGGGCTCTCCACAGTAACTTGCAGCAGTAAAGTCCCCTTTCTCGACCTTCTTTCCTTAGGGTCAGTGTCTTGTCAGAGACTTCTTCACATCTGACCTCAACTATAGTCTCATTTCTTAAGTATTCTTGTTTTAAATTATAGGAACCTCTTTTCCACAGCCACATCATTCTTCCTTTCTCCATTCCCTCTATGTCGGCAGTACTTTTAGCCTTCCTTTGCAATGTCACTGTATATGGCCAGAGTCCCATAAAAGAATACAACAGGGCATGTTCTTCCATTAATAATTGCAGTGCAAAGCTCCTATTAAAATTAATGGGCACTCCACGTGCATTGGAGTGTAAAAATAACCCCCTTATTCGCACATACTATTTCAGTCTCTTCATTCTTTCTAACCAATATTTCCACTTCCATTACACCTAATGAATGCTGTGGGAATGCAGTCATCCAGCCCCCCGAGCTTAGTGGCATTAAAGTTGTCCCTCAGTCTAAGATGTGGCAGACTGTGGCTGCCCAGAAGAGTTTCTTCTACAAAATGGAACCAGGCACATGTTCTGCAGCTCAGACCTTGTTTTAGCATTTTCCAAGACTGATAATGTATGATAATAATACTGAATCTTTTTTGAAACCAACCCAAATGCAAAGGTAGTGACATCAGGGAATATGCTATTCCTGAAAGGTAACTGTCAAGGATTAATTGCTTTTCCCATCTTGGTCTTTGACTCTTTTGACGTCCAGCCTACTTTTTGGCAGAACAAGGACAGCTTTTTAAGGTTGGTCTCTCACTGCAAGGTACTTTTCTGCTAATCTGTTAAACCAACTGCCAGTTATCTTCTTGCACCTGCAGAAGATATTTTTTCCATAAGTTCTCTGTGCCCTGCTTAGAAATAGCAGCATTCAATACATTTTATAGAGAATACAATTCCATCCAAGTGACCTAAACAAGGAAATAAGAAGCAAAAGAAAGTTAATTTTGCATGTGGTCATAAAAGCTAGCTAATTTGATAAAGCTCCCCAAAACTGGTGAGAAAACATTGCTCAAATATCTCTTTCAAAGTGTGATTAAAATATGGTTGTCCTCAAAACATTTCACATGGGCATCTACAGCCTTAACGCAGTCCACTTGTAAGACAAATCCCCATGCTTCAAAAACTCTAAAAAAGATTTTATCTGATTCAAGAAAGAATGCTATGAACACTCCCATGCCTCTGCATTTGCTAGCATGGAAGACATGAAGCTTCTCCTGTGCTCTGAGTTTTCCAAAGGCAGCAGTGTCTGGAGCAAGGGCTTGGTGAGAGCTGCTCTCTGGAGACCCTGCTGCAGAGCTGGGAGGTTGTGGCTGCTGGTTCACAGAGAGCTAATGCAGTGTGACCCTTATGCTGGCTGCCAATGAAACATTGGAAGATGGAAAACAGGGAAAGGAATCACAGGAGCACTGTTGGAGCTGTTTTCTGGCCTCATGCAGAAGGATGAATTGTCCTGTCCTATGCAGATGAGGAATGCATAGCTAGAGCACATGGCATGATTCCCTGCATGTTCCCAGGAACTAGTCCATGCAGGGGAGGCGATGGATTGGTCAGGGACAATGGACCAAAGTGAGGTAGGAGGAATGTTTGAATTCCCAACCCCCTTCTCAATAACGTAACCCAATAATCGGCAGGAGGTCTCCTTGCGGGACTTCAGGACAGTTCTGATGATCCCTCAGGCAGGCTCCTCCATGCCTAGATCAGTGGGGAACCTGAGTGCCCAAATCTGTGCTCTGGTAGGTGGAGGTTGCCTCTGAAGATTACACTGAAACTTTAGTTTCTTTTCAGTATATAAAACCAAATTACTCCTAATTAATCAGAATTCCGTGTTAATTTTCATATTAGTATTACCATGTCTGGACTGGAATTTCCTACCCAAACCATGATTCTTACTTCCACCTGTGCTTAAACTCTCCTAAAGGAAATAGCTCTTTAGTTGCTTAATTGAGCTCTGAGTTTGGGAAGGCATTACCCATTCAGAAAGCCTCCAGTGAATTCCCATTTGTACTAAATCAACCAGATGAATCATCAGAACCTTTTTAAGATAAAAAAATTCCCATAGTGGTACTACAGGAATAGCTTCAGCCAATTAAAGTGAAGAGTGTCAAGCAAAATAGCCACTCAGTGATGAAATTGCATTTTCCAAAATAACGTTTTTTTGGGAAAGACACAACGCCCTCTATGTATAAGAATCCATCTTCTGGCTATGCCTTTACTTACTTCTTGACAGCAGGACTTTTAGTAGGAGTTCCCATCTGGTTGCTCATGCTGCTGTATAACAATAATATATAATTTGGATCCCCACTCCTGTATTTCTCTGGTAAGCAGCAATTATCCAAGCCCCAAGAAGGTTTCTGGGTAATATTTTCTTCCTTGTGAATATTCAGTTGAGTCACCGGCCGGATGGAGACCTGCACTTCCTCGACTTGTTAAAAGTAGCTCTGCCCATTATCATAAAATGGTTTATACATTTCAGAAAAAGTTAAAAAAATAAGAGCTAATGAATCCAAAGAAGAAAACCATCTTCACTGAACTTGGGAACTGTGCTAAATTTGTACCGATAAACAGGAGTGTGGAGCCAGAAATGAATAAATGCAGTGTTGTATTTTGCTTGTGTGGCAAGGTTGTTTGGTGGGGGAGCTACAAGTGTGGCTTCTTTGAGAAGCTGATGGAAGCTTCCCTTACGTCCAATAGAGTCAATGCCAGCTGGATCTAAGGTGGACCTCCTGCTGGTCAAGGCTGAGCCCATCAACAACAATGGTAGTGACTCTGGGATAACATAGTTAAGAATGTGAGGGAGGGGAAGATGGTAGGGTGGAGAATCTGGGCAAGAGCAGCTGGGATAGAGGAGTGAGAATATGTGAGAGAAGTAGCTCTGCAGACATCAAGGTCAGTGCAGAAGGAGGGAAGAGGTGCTCCAGTCACCAAAGCAGAGATTCCTCTGCAGCCCCTGTCACAGACCATGGTGAGACAGACTGTCCCCTGCAGCCCATGGAGGACCCCATGCTGAAGCAGATGAGTGTGAGGAAGAAGGAGCAGCAGAGACAGCATATGATGAACTGAGCACAACCCACATTCCCTCTCTCCCCTTGTGCCACTCCAGGGAAGAAAGTGGAGGAACTGGGAGTGAAGTTGAACCTGGAAAGATGGAAGGAGTGGGAGAAAGGTAGTTTATGAAATGAGACTTCCATTCCTTTTCTTTGCCAAGCCCCAAATCTCCTCTGCTTTTGCTGGCTATTTCAACAGGTGTATCTGACCAGCCCAGTATCTTTTTCAACACTGCAGTGCACCTTATGACTAAGGCAGGTGCTAAAACCAAAGGTTTTACGCGTTCTAGGGTTGACAGGAGCTCACCTGGGCTCAGAAGGAATGACAGGCTGAGTCCTGGGCTTGTCTTCCTCCAGCAGTGAATCTTTCTCTGGTAAGAGAAACCGTCCAATATGGAGGTGGGTTTTTCTGTCTTTGATGTTGATATTTCTGTTCTTTTATTTTTGGGGTTTGTTAGGTGGTTTGTTTTGGTTTGTTTGCTTTTTGGGTTTTTTTGGGTTTTGTTTTGTTTGTTTTGGGATTGTTTTTGTTTGGTTGGGTATATTTTTTTGTCTTGCTTCATCTTCAAAGAAACAGAACGTCAGAAATGACATTAATAACAGCAGCTTCTGTTCATGTCAGCTGTTTCCCATTATCTCCAAAGGAACCTTGCCCCCTGATCTTTGATAATATATAGAAGACCGGCAGTTTTAGTCTTTAAGTCTTCTCTTGGTTTTTGGCCGGGTTTTGTTTTGTTGGGGGTTTTTTTTTTTTTTTTTTTTTTTTTTTTTTAATGTTTGGGTTTTTTTGGTTTGGTTTGGTTTTTGTTTTGCTTTTTTTTAACTCCCCCCCACATCTCCATGAGGCATATGGCAGACTTCATGAATGAGGATGTGATCTCATGTGAAATGCATATGATACTTTGATTACTGCCTAGTAATCAATCAGTTCTTTTCCAGTGGCCTCTCCTAATCATATCATTTAGACTGAGTTTGAAGAGCACATCTTTGTCCCAGTATACAATAAACTAGTACAAGATTTACACATATGCAATTTCATTAAAATTAAATAACATTGTCTTGTGCTGTTTTGTGCTTGTTTAAAAAGGGTCTAGAGCTGTTGTGTATTAGAAATAGCTTTTCAAGTTGCCTAGGCAGGTGCAGGAGATAGGGAATTTGCCAAGAAGCACAGTCACTCACCTTTTTCACCAAGACCAACTGCAGAAACATCAGCAGTAGCAGCACTGCACTCTTCTGTGTTCCTGAATGTCCATGGCAGTCGTTTTCACATTCAAATTATTAATTATCAGTTGCCATTTCAGTCATGCTGAGTAGGAAGCTGCAGCTGCAATTAGTGGCAAATTTTTAATTAGCAAGTTAAGTACTTCTTATTAACAGCTGTTTGAGAAATAAGCCAAGAGTATTTAATGTATCCCTTGGATCTATAAAATATTGCTAACTTACATTCTCTGTTTTATTGTGAATGCTGCCATCACACTTATGCACATGTCTACAACTGTATATCTCCATAAGATCTTGTTATACGTGTTGGCATTAAGAGTAGGATTTATAAGTGTTTGGTTCATATGAATCGTTCTTTAACTATTTTCCTTATTGAGCTCCTACATATTAGTACTGGAACCTTAGGAACTGTTTGACCTAAAAGAAATATATGAAGACTTGGGAGGAGAGTAAATAAAGGAATAAGGCAGTGTTTTAGCATAGAAATATGCCATTTATCACTGAGGAATTAATGTAGTTTAACTTTATTGCTAATTATTCTATTTATACATTCTAAAAAAAAAAGTATTTTTCTACAGATAATTATTAGATTGTATTTTTCTCTTTCAAAGAGTATATACTGTCATGTTACATGTTTGGTGCGTCAGCATGGTTTAATGATCATTCCCAACAGGAATGGTAGATGCACTGACCTAGTTTGGAGGTGACAGAGCAGATGCAGGCCATGTTATGCCATAGGGCATCAAGAATTGGAAAATGGCACACTGAATTTGGTAGTAAAAATATAGGTTCATTTTCCAAGTCTAAGTCTATTTCCTAGTGATTGTTTTTATTAATATTCCTACTTTCAGAATTTTCCAAAGCTATACTGAGGATTTTTATGTACTGGAAAAAAACAACTGGCAAAGCCATTGAAATACCCACAGTCAATTTTTGCTCTGCTACTGGATATTTGAGAAGTTATTAAAGTTATTGCATGGATCACCTCGCTGTTCAAGAAAACCTGATGAGTAACTACAACGCATGCATTATTCATTTGAATACCGAGATATTTAAAATGTCTGACTGAGAAGTACCTGTGCAACTTACATATGTGGTATAAGATTCAGGACACCTCAACCTCCCCTTTACTCACCCAAGAACCACTTTCGCCTTTAGTTGAAAACACATGAATGTTTTTGAAGGAAATCAAATTCTGGAAAGCCCTGTCTTCCCATGTTTCACAGAGATGGAAAAAAATTACCATCATTACCCACCAAAGTGACGATTACAGCTTCAAGTAGGTCTCACTTGCCATAGATAACGGTACCTTGCTTGAGGTATCTATAGCTTCCCTAATCTCTGCAGAGAATGACCAGCAGTTTACAAAGTGCAGGGAGCAGAAGAGGTTGCTTAGTGGCCTGCTTATTTTAGTGAGGGCAGTGAGACTAATACTTAAGGTCATGTCTTTTGCCAACCGAGGTCAAAAATACATGACATCAGCTTGTTTTGAAGATGGTTCATGACACACAAGAAGGCAAATTGTGTCTGTGGTCTGCTGCAGCCTTTGGTGGCACTCTGAGGTACAACATTTAGGGGGACAGTGGTCACTGGGGTGAGCAAAAGCTTTCCCTGCTCTTGTGCTCATTACACATTATGTAAGATGTTTGCATCCAGGGGCTGAAATGGGACTTGAGACAAATGGTTTGAGTGGTTTTAAGTATTGATATGTGGGAGATAAAAACATGTCATGTCATTCTTGCAGCCCATATTTTACTGTCTATAAATGCTAATCAACATCTTTGCAGAGCTAATAAAGTATACTTAACACTATACTATATTACGTCCTCTCTTTCTGTATTGAAAAGGGTGGCTAAATGGATTTCAAGGTGAGTAAAAGTGAGAAAAAGGAGAAACTGTTATCCTTTCAAGATGAAATTGGTAAGACCCCTCCTGAGTCCTGTGCTCACCAGGTGTCCTGTACGGAAGATCTGACCTTTCAGACTGGTGCTTCTTCAGTCTTCCCAGTCTCCTCCTCTTCTGCTCCTGACAAGATTCTCCATTCTCTTCATGTATGTGCAATTATGAATATGAAACAGCCTGTTGCCTCTCTCTGAAAAAGGAATAGTCCTTCCTGTGCTGGTAAGACCCTAACTTAGCTCCAAACCCCATGACAGCAGGCTAGTCAATAATATCCATTATTTTTATATCCAAGCCTTAGGGGCATTCTTTGTCTTGAACAGGACATTTTTCTGATGATCTGGGTAGAAGTCACTCTAATTGTGAACAAGTTTAGACAAGTGTCATCCTCTCAGTTCAGTAAACCAAATCAGCCTCTAGACAGTCATCTACAGTGTGGAAATATTGTTTGCATTTCCTCTTCATGCACCAATATTCCATTGTTTGATATATTACTAATTGCATGACCTGGAAAATACTATAGGGCCAATTGTGTTCAACAGGTCATGCTTGTCTGTTTCTATCAGTATCACAATTAGGGGTGAACAGATGTTTCCAACTAAAATAAAAATAGAGTGAGAACCCTGCACTCTTCTCAGATGAAGCCCGCCTTGAGTTTGGGAAGATTTAGTTAACTTTTTCTCATCCATTGTACTGTTTAGGTTTTTTCTGCATGCCCTCATTATAGGCAAGGAACGCAAGTAAAAGCATTACAACAGCTCTAAAGTGATATAAGGAAAGTCTTTGTAGCCTGGACATGAAAGTATTTAAAACCAAATGTGAAAAGGTAGCTTGTTTCTTCAAGATGTAAACTGGGTTAGATGGTTGGCCGGTGGATATAGAGACCTTCTACTATTCAACGGACACCACCTTAGGTTTTGGCTCCTTTTACATAGTTTTTATTTAATCTTTTAAAATTCTTGCCTCTGTTGCTCTTTCCAGGGCTTCATTGTGCTTGCAGATACCATTCAAATACTGATTTTCAGAACTGGATAGCTTGTTTGCATAGTCCCAGCCCACCCCAAGCTGGGTGTAACTGCATGCATGGCCCCAGCTCACACCTGTACTTTGCTGCTTCAGTCCTTTGCTCTTTCAGCTCAGTGTATGCTTTGTAATTGTTTATCTTGCTGCTTTAAGCAATGTTTTTTTTTCCTAGGTAGATTTCATTTGGTTAATACTTATGCTCTTATCTTTCTGATCCTCATTATATTGTCATCTCAGCGTTGCATGGTTTTTGCTAGCCTTCCATCTTAGCACCACCTACGTAAGTAGTGCATTTTCTGAATCACCAACAAAAATTCCTTACAAGGAATTAGTAATATTTACAGAAGTGTTCGAGTGAGTAGGAAATTAAACTGACTTCCTCAGAATCAGCTCTGAACCCATTAGATTTGAAATGTGATTATTATGCCGATGGATTTGAAAGTGTCTCTTGAGATTTTCTTTGGTTTTGCTCCCTAAAGGGGATGAAAATCTAGACTTTTGAAGGACTTGTGCTTTCTTGGAAATATTGTCATACTTTACAGTAACTTTTTTTCTGTATTTTAACACACAGGTCCTGATACTTTATTATGAAAAATATTTGCTATCCCTTGTTACATATTTTCATCTCTTCGCAAACCATTTGTTCATCTTCTGTCCAATCCTGATGTAATCTTTTTGTAGATTTCATACCATTTTTTCACATGCTTTGCAAAATCAAAATAACCCATCTATCTTATTCCTATTTTCCATTTATTTTCATAATTCCATCAAGTACAATAGTCATATTTCTGGCATGATTTATTCTTTATAAATTCACTCAATTTTTTATCACAAATCACATTATCTTCAATATAACTACCTGTGTATTAAACTTGAAATGCAGACCTTGATCATAACTTCTGAATTTCCATCACTGTTAACTTAGTAGATAAATAAGTTTTCAGATTGGAAAAATCTACACTTTGCATGCATGTATGCACCAGATGCTATTATTTTGGCAATAATATTTTGAGCCTGCTAAAATGATGATAAATTGTTTTTTTCCTCATGTTTTCTCATTGAGGTTTTGCACAATGTTTTTCAAAAGCTGCAGCAGAAAAACACAAGCAAACAGTGAAGATACGACAAGTAGAAGACACAAATGAAAGGTTAATTTCTACTGGATGAGAATCTACTCTCCCTTTACTATATAGTGTCCTTGTACTGAGTCAGAAGGATTAAGAAGGTTGTCACTCATAAGGAAAGGATAACTAGCACAGAGTATTCCAGCTTGGGAAGGGACAGGAGACAGAACTAGAGTCCCTGGGTCTGCATCTGCTGCTTGTCTCTTCTTATGCTCAAAAAAGAGCAGACACCTTTAACAAGGGGAAGATGGAAGATGAAACTTGAAGTGGCCAATTTTTAATGGCATACCCTACAGGGTTCTTTTATTTCCTCATCCCTTTTTCTTTGTGTTCTTGTTTTTCTTTAGTAATTGTTTCCAATATTCCAGTTAAATGTCTAAGATTTTCCCCTGGCAGAATAAACTCGTTATTTTGCATCTTTCAACATCATTTGCAAGTAAAGTGTTGTGTGTGCAATCTGAGAAGCACAATCCTCAGATGTTGACTGATCAGCCAGGGTCGACTGGGGAACTCCTGGAGCAGCCTGGTGCAGACTGCAGCCACTTTCTGGAGCAGTGCACATCTTTGACACCCTTCACCAAAGGCAGGGTGCTAGAATACAGTTAGGGAGCTTTAACTAGTACTGCTTTGGCAAAAAGGGTAACGAATATGAAAGTTCATGCCTCAACTACAAAGCTATTTTCTCAAGGCTGTTTAAGTGGTTTGCATGAGAGAGTAATAGGTCTGGAGCTTTTAAATGGAACTGTGCAACTATACAGATCTGCAAAACAGCCCATATGAGCCAGGTATTCACTTGATCTGCAGGAAGGAAGGGAGGACAAGCATTTACATTGGTTCAGTTCACTTTCAGCACAACAGAAACCATGAATTATGGTTTTCCAGGTCACTTTCTAAATATACACACTCCCCCTGTAATTCTCATGTGCATTCCCTGGAGGTTGTCTGCAAGTTACCCTCTCACTCAGTGACAGAGCAACAATAAGGGCCGTGTTCTTCAATAATGTAAATTAAAATACATTTCTTTATCCCTGTAGACTCCTAACCCTGATCCCATATCCTGCTTCCTCTACTGCCTCTAATTCCCCACCACAGCCTCCCAGATGCAGCTGGGGACATGCTTTTTATAAAGTTTCTGAAGGTCTTCTTAGTTGCTAGTCATGAACATGCCAATGTGGCATGGCACACAAAATGAAATGGCATAAAACTCTTCAGTTTGAAGTCAATTCTGTTAGTGCTTGCGACATGACAGGCATACTGCCTTAAGAATTTCATATACTACACCTTTACTGGGTCTCTCTCATGCGTATAGAGCTAAATCTTTCTGCACCCCATTGAAAAAGATCCAAAATTTCTAATAAATATATGAGGTTTTTTAGTGGGAGCAGAGATGCATGCTGAATTACTAGCAATAGGTGTGAACATGGGCTAAAAGGTGCATCCAACACTTAATGAATAGCTGATTCTTATCAAACAGTCAAACATACTTAGGAAAATAAAGTTCTGTGGTCATTAACAATTAAATATTAAGCTATCTTTGAGAAAGCCACAGAGCTGCTTCTGCAGCTGTGTAACACAAGTGGGAAAGTGTGAGGTCTTTGGGGGACTCTGCAGCACAGGCAGTGCTGGTGCAGAGCCATCTGTACCACATGGGTCAGCCTGCCTCTGATTTACCCTGGGCTTGGGGCATATCTGGGAATATTTTTAGTTTTCACACTGCTCGTGTTCAAGTGACTGGGACAAAGAGAGTTCTCTCTTATCTTAAACTATGTATTGCAAATTAAAGCTGCAGTAAAGCATCTTCAGCAAGAGATCCTGTTTTGCTCTAATTTCTTGAGTTTTTGCTTCACAAGTATGCCCTGACTGTGGGATGAAGGGGAAAATGTTGTGACTACAGCTGACAAAGCTGATATACAAGATAGCATTAGAGTGCCTGGCTTGGCTGGGGATATCAGCTGGGTGGCCATGGCATGTGGGACTCGCTGTGGGTGTCCCATCCCACTCCTCACCCATGGTGTACCACAGGCATTGCATGAGGCTGGGCAGTTGCAGTGCTGTGGGTGTCCAGGACAGATCCCTGCATCCTTGTCATGTTGCAGGCACAGACTCGATATGCTCTGAGAGACTGAGAACTGGGTAATGGTGAACTGGGTAGTGGGACATCTGTTTTAGCAAGGGAGGGAGAGAATTTATGTGCAGGGTGAGGGCAGGCCTTAAATAAAATGTACTAGTCCAGGTAAAGCAGATAGCATTATCAATAAAAATTGCAAGGAATATGAGGAACTGAAAGGCTCTGCAAATCAAGAAGTCCAGGCTTTTAAGCTGGAGAGTGTTGGTAGGAAGTGGCTCTGGCATTCAAGAAAAAGGAACAAATAGCTTAGCTTCCTTGTTTAGCATCACCAGGATAAACTCAAAGGACAGGAAAAGGTATTCCTGCACAGAACCCACAACTACATGATTTCCATGATTAAGAAAGTAGATGGTAAACTTCCTACCTTCTCCAAACAAAACAGTATCTCCAGTTACAACCTGCCCACCTAATTCACTGTGCCTGTAGCATAAGTAAGATTTAAAATATAACACAAATTACATCTTTGGGTTCTTTTTTCCTTTTCTTCTGCAAGCCATACATTTCTAGAAGTGTTTCCTATAATACTCTCATTTTGCCTGAAAGTCTTGGAACTCTTTTGCATATATATGCAAGGTTATACAACTGGATTTTGAGAGAGCACCTCACATCTGCAGTTTGGAGTTTGGGTTTTCTCTTCTTCAGTTAACTTTGTAGGATCATGGGACCTGAACCCTAAAGAAAGGTCAGCTTATTTTCACGTGCAGCAGCGAGTGCAGTGACAGATGACTCAGATGAATCACTGCAGCAAAGACCTGCGAGTGCTGCAAGCAGCAAGGGAGAGAGGCTTCTGGCAGAGGGAATGCTCAGGCATCCTGCTTTTCATCTCCTCTCTCTGCATTGACAGGCTTACCACAAAAAGCTGATGGCCTTCTCAGGACAGCATCAAGATAAATAAGTGTGTGGTTTGGGGAGGAGAGCACTGGAGGGGCTGCAGCCAGTGCATATGTTTCTTTTTATTTCAAAAACAGGGAAAAGGGCAGCCTCCATGAGGCTTATCATCCTGGTATCCACTTGACACCCTAAACTGCTGGGTTGGGAATCAGAATAAATGACAACTGCATAAGCAGAACAAGGGGAACTATTAGTGTACAAAACAAAAGCTCTTCTTCTGAATGTTCAGACATTTTCAGTTTCACTGTCCCAGAAATGTCAGTGCATTAAAGGAACGACTTCAGCCGTAGCTCGGCTCCGTTGTCATTTACATGTCAGGTTCTCACACTTTGCTAACTGAAGGCGATGGTGGTGGGTGTGAAACAGATTCTTGGCAAAGGCTTTCAGAAATGGGTGTCTAAAAAGTTAGACACCCCCTCTCCCCAGCTCTGCAGAAGCTGCTGGATGTTCAGAGCCTGGAAAAATTCAGCCACTCATGTATATCCAGATGTAGGCATTAGGTACCTTTTAAAAAGAAATAATCTTCTACCATTTGTAAGTTGATGGTGCTCAATTCTGCTGATTCTTCACAAATGCAAAGGCAGAAATTACTCAGTATCTCAGTAGCTGAATTTTCATTCAAAGCCCAGAATACTTTCCATTGACTCAAGAGTTGGTGAGAACCAACATTACATTTTTTGCCAGCTGCCTGGTCCATCTGCACTGAGGTAACACCATTAATCTCAGAAGGCAGAGAAAAGTTTAAGAAAGTTGGAAAATTGAGTTATTTCAGTCTGAGGAATTGTTACTTCAAGTCAGGTCAAAGGCTTGTTGAAATGAATTAATAAATACATCCTGCAAAACTGAAACCAGCATTTATTGCTGCTGAGATTTATTTTTGGCTCTTCCAGTCCAACTCTTTTTATAAGAGCTATATTCATATTTATATAAAATTACAAATATGAAACCTGAAAAGCGAATAGAGGTTTATGTTCAATTCTGAGCTGATTGCGTCTCTTAGGTTTCCTTCTGCAAGCACAGAAGCTGTGTTGCTCCTGATTTACTTGGCTGTAGGGAAAAGTTTCTTTGCAATTTTAATGGCTTGCAAAACTTGAGATTAAGATTTAATGGATGGTTAGCAAAATATATTTTTGGCCTTGTAACATGATTTCATGCTATGATGCCTACATTGACTGGTTAGTTCCAAACCTGCTTCAATTCCCCTCTACCAATATGTTTCTAATTAACGCAAGGATGGCTGAAATATAGAAAATCTCATCCTTGATCAAAGAGATGTAGAGCCTATAATTATTCTTCCTGTTTTCCCCTTTCCTCCTCGTTCATTCCCAGAAACGGGTTGTGTGCTCTTTAATACCTCAGAAAACCTCATTCTTTCAGCAGCCTGGAAACCTCCCCCCACTTCCTGAACGTTGCCCTCCCCCTGCATGTGGGTGATTTATTAGAGCGCTGAGTCCGCGAAATTGCTCATGCAGAGCACTAACACCATCATTCATTTTTTATATAAAATGCTTTACAGGCAGTTTATAGCAGGATGACAACAGGGCACTGCTGCTTACAAGAGCTCACACCTTGGCTTGCTTGAACTTCCCACTGTGGCTGAGGAAACGCCATGGTCTTGGTGGAGGGAGCCACTTTGCTTGGCTTCCTGGTAGCCTTACGTGGACTTCAGCACCCAGTGCATAGGTGAGAAGACTGAGCTGCCAGACCTTGGTACAGTGAAGGGAAAGAGGTAGCTTTACATTGCCAGAAAGAGATACTTAACTGCTATATGGCCCTGGATAGCAAACCCACTTTAGGCAGCCCTGAGCAGTGGGCCTGAATTTCTCTCTGAAGCTTTGAACACCTATGCCATGACTAGTTTCCAGAAAACAGCTGCAAAATCTTTTTATTACAGTGCATTTTGAGCAGAGAAAGCAGGAATGACTTCTTAAAGGGGCGACTTTGATGCTTCATGAGCTCTGTTTGGCCTGAATACTGTTAAGCTGCTGAAGTGTGGAAATACTATTTATGCAGCAGTAGTATGACTTGAGCCTGAAAGTGCACTGTCCTTAGAAACTGAGTAAGATGGAGTCCTTGCTGCAGCCACATTATCAAGAGCTGACAGTATTTGTGCTGGAAGAAGCAGCACTTCAAATAGAAACATCCACTGCTTTGCATGCTGTGATTATGGGGACACAACTAGGGGAAGAATCACAGGATGGAAGACTTTGAAATATGTCTTAAATCACAGCTAGGTTAGAGACGGGACAAGGAAGGGAGAACAACACCGTGTGACCATGGTTCACATATGTCCTTACTGTTCTGTGTTGTTCTGATCTCCCCTTCTACCACATCAGGAGAAGTGCAGTGGGACTGGAAGGAGTTGAGAGGAGGGCGATCAACACAGCTTCTACGTGAAGAGCAGCTAAGTGAGCAAGGACTCATCAACCTGGAAAACAGACAGCTGAAGGGCAACATGACAGAGGTCTTTAAAAATGCAAGAGGCTTGGCGGAGGATGAATGGATAGGGGTGGACTGACTGTTTTCTGTCCCTATGAGGCGTGAGGAGGCATCAGATGGAGTTAATAGCAGCTAGTTGCAAGATAAACCAATGAGTTGGTTCTGTGTTTATCAAGCAGTAGGAGAAATAGAAGGAACTTATATTGAAAGTGGAGCAAGATCATGAGAGAGATATACCAAGTAAAACCAGTCTGAAAGTCCTGGAGCTTCAAGCAATTGGAGGCTGAGGACAACTGACAGAGCATATTGCATGGACTTCCTTTTTTTTTTGGTACCCTTCAATTCCAGGTATTTGCCTCTGCCCACTTCTTGGACACAAGACCCTGAACCTGGTGGACCTTTTTCTGACTGAATAAAGCTGTTCCTATAGTCTATGTTTATTAGAGAATTCCTAATTCTCCTCTGAAATCTGATCCACAGCCAAAGAAATTAAATTGCAGGGACTGTCACTATGTATTCAGCCAAAGATTGTGTATCCTCACTGGGACATGCTGAAGCAAGACTTATTGCTGTATATACATGGAGGATTACAGAGTAGAAGCATCATTTCTGTGCTGTGTGCTACATGCACCTTACTGTATGTGACAATGACTGCCATTTGCTAGCAGTCCTGTTTCTAACCTGACACTGTGAGTTCACTGAGAGGTGATAAAATAAAAAAGCCCTTTGGATATTGTTACATTTAATGTTAAGAATGAGCAGCTGTTACAAGAGATGTGTTTTGTCAAGTTTATAACAGTTAATAGAAAGCTAAAGTAAACAGCGTCTGCAAGTTCAATATTTCTCAGCCAATGCTCAAACTCATTCACCATTGAAAACAAAAGACATAAAGCCAGTAGGAATCTGGAACTTTGTTTCTCTATTCTGCTCCGTGCAAGAGACCAGAATTTTTTGGCTGGTGCCTATTCTGGCTCTGCACTACAGTGCATACAAACAGAACTGTCAACTTTACAATTAAATGAATATGGATTGAGGAATGCTTGGTGCCATTACTCAATAGGACCATTTTGCTGGGTGTTCAAGATTGTAAAAAACCTCCAGTGAATCAACACTTCATCATTCTGTTATCCATCTCCATCACTCTACATCCTGGCAGAGGTAGCATTAGCTCTGCATTTAAATCACTGTGCACAGCTATGAGTTGTGTAAAAAAAGGAAGGGTAGAAATCCTGCTGTTCCACTTATCAGCCAAACAGAAGTGATTTAGGGTTATGCATTCTCTCTCCTGTTTTGACAGCCTTTGATTTCATATTTTAATTTGTAAAACCTCTGCAGGAATTACTTGATATTTAAAGAAATAAACAAAACAAAACAACAAAAACCAGCCACAGTTCCTGCAGAAGTTTCATCAAAGACCTTCCTTTGGACTAGCTTAATGGTCTTCTCTTCAACAGTTTCACCACTGCTCTGGGAGCCTCAGATTCAAGCATCTTTTTGTTTTAATGCATATAGTTCATTTTCAGCTGCCTGTCACTTAGAAAAGAAACTGAAGTTTTGGAAGAGCTGTCAGCATAAGAATAGATGCCACTGAATCTTGAGCTTCTTGTATGTCCTGGATCTTGTGGGTCTTTTAATCTGGGTCTAGTGCAGTCACATTTACTTACCCATTGGCACTGACGAGTAATGGCAATGATCTCACACTCCTAGTTGTACAAAACATGATGTGTTTGCCCCCACTTCTTTGTGGCCATTTTGTTCATTACAGCAAGTCTGAGTGACAGATCTCAACTGCAGCATGGGTAGATATATTTTAAAGTATACCAAAAAAGGCAGAGCAGGGTTGCAGCTATAGCTCCTTAGGTTTTTAATTCATGAAAGGTAGTATACATGTCTGAGTCCTACAGGTCAGAAAGAGCACTAACATGCCTTGGATTATTTTCTTTGTCCCTCCATCAAATGTGTGTGCTTTACTCGTAATCCCACCCACCAATGAGCTCCTGTGTTTCTAAGGCAGAGTGTGCACATCAATCTAGTGTTTTTTAACCCACCTACTGAAAGCATATATGAACTCTTCCTACTGTTTGGAAAGCTTTTCTAATGATGGCAGACAAGAAGCCAGGAAAACAGCCCTCACTTCATGGTGCAAGGGCAGAGACTGACAATCCCATTCCCGGACAAGTATCTGAGATGCAGATATAACAAAATGGGAAAAATAAATCAAGTGGATAATGGAATTCAGGGAAAACTACTAGGTAGGAGATGTTGCATAGGAGGTGTTGTATAGGAATCAAGTGTTTGGGTTACTTACTGTTGGTAGAGAGATACAGTTCTTCTTACATTGGAAACTGAAAAGAGTAAAATGCTGTCAAAAAGCCTGAGAGATCATGGAGAGTAATAGCAACACATACCCTGCAAGGTATCTGTCTTTCATAATGGGAGAGACATAGAAACTCTGAACCTTACAGGAAAGTCAGCTTCCCTTTGCAAACCTGCCATTATAACAGTACTGGTGTGGCCATGGCTATGTTCATCTTGGTGTCAGGAAAGCGTTCACAGAGGAGCTTGCTTTCTTGAAATTAGTGCCAAGGAGACAAAGAGGAAGGTTAGGGGCAAAGTATTTGTCTTTACTAGCTTGCAAAGGAGAATTTGGTGTTGCAAAATGTAGAAGTCTTATCAGAATGAAATGTTTCCTTGCACCTCCCTTTTCCATATTCTGCTACCATACAATGCTTCAGGCAGAAATGTTTCATGGCAGAAATGGCCCTGGGATAACTTAGTTCATCCTTGCTGTCTGGAGTGTTCCTGCTCTTTGTTCTATTCAAGTTGACTAATCATACAAATAATCTTGTGGCCTTTTGAAAATGGAAACAAAGTAAAGATTAAAAAGGTTAAAATCTGCATCCATACAAATATCACCTGCACCTCAGGGAACAGAGCGGCTCCAGCGTCACAGCAGTAACTCAATCCAAATTAGGAAATTGTGGCTGCTGCTCCCTGTGTCAAATGAGGCTCTGCTCCTCCCATGGGCTTCCCCAACCCCTCTCTACAATATCTTCATCTTGCAGAATCTGTACCACAGTGATGATCAGGATACAGTATGAAGTAAATACTCTTTACCTTCCTTTCTGTCTCGTGTGTCTGCCCACGGATGCTACCCGGCTTAAGGGATTGATCATGCAAGTAGGTCTCCTGATTTTGAGCCACAGATAGAATTATCTAAGGCTGAGAAAGGTATACCTAAAGCACTGCCCCTGGTGTGAATGGTTGTCTCCAGGCTGCATAATTGTACCAGTGCCTTAGTTATATTGCTCAAAATTCTGTTTCATCATAAACACCACTTCAGGTGCTTGTAGCTTTGGAAAATTTCCATCCCGGCTGAAACTCCCCACACCGTACCTGTGGACTTCAGGCTGATATTCTCAGCAAATTGTGTCATTTTTTACTAATAATAAGCCGGAGGAGTAAAGGGAAAGTGCTATTACCATTCACACTTACTGAAGCTGGTGGATTTACTTGGCGTGCTTCATTTAAATAAACTTAACTAATTCACTAAGCTCATTTATGAAAGCAAGTGTCTGAATCACTGTGGACTCCAATACACGAGCATGTGTCTGCAGGAACAGCCTCTGTGTGGTTGTGACCATCCCCTGTGATACAGGAGCAGATGCTGCGCAAGCTGAGCAGCCAGACAGGCTACAGCTTGTTCACCTGCCCCTGACAATCTGTGCTTGGTCACCTCTGCTCAGAGAAAGGCAAATACAAGGTTGCACAGGAATTTCAGACTGTCTGGAGAGAAGGATGTTCCTGAGTGTGGCCTCACACAGGAACAGCAGAAGCTTGAGCAGCACTGATGTTGGGATAAAGAACATCAGAGAAGATAGCACAGAGGTTTGTCCAGGATGAGTCCTGTACCTGAGATGGGTCCTCAAGCCCACAGTTTAAGCAAAAATATGATTGAAATGGGTACAGAATCACAGTGCACCAGACATTGTGCACACCGAAATAGGCAGGGGAAAAAGCTGTGAGGAAAAGCTGCAGTTATTAAAGAGTGTATTCTCAATAAAAGGCAGAGGAGATCAATGTTACCCAGTCAAGAAGCTGAGTATTTGACTGCAGCCTTCCCTTCCTTCTAGACCTTTTATCTCTAATGTTAATGGATATTATCTAAACTTCATATAGTGCCAGTTACCTCCTAGCTTCTTGGTAAGGGTGCCTCCGACATACTTAAGTAGGGTAATCTTTATTTTTATGAGTCTATGAGTCCCTGGTGTGTTTCTTCTTTCCCAGAAGAGGGGAAAGAGCATATAATGTAGATAGTCCTGGAAAATGTTTGCCTTTTTTTTTTAAGAACCCTCCATCTTGTTGGTCAGTGTCTTCTGCTTTTGAGTCAGAAATGAGAACTGTCATGACAGTTCTTATGTTTAAACATTTGCTTATGTTTAAGTATTTCCTATAGACTGCTCCTATAAGGATGCCTTTTTGGCATTCTTGCCAAAATCCTGATGATAATAAAAGGATCCATAGTGTAATATAAAGAAAACCGTTGGTTTCCACTTTGTCAGTTCTGCTGTGAACTGTGAGCAGTGCCTGAGGAATAACCCAGTGCCTGTCAGGCTGATGTGCCACAGGCAAAAGCCAGCTCTTCCCTTTAAGTACAATAGAAAAGCCCTCTTGGTGCAGCAGGATTCATATTGCGTGCTCTCTCCCATAAACTAATCCTTCCCTGTCCCCGATATATTGCCACAGCGTATTGTCAGAGACCAAGGACTGCTGTTGCTTTCACTTATATGCCATATCAATTTTTTCTCTTCTATTCTGGTGTTATATTCCATCTACACAAAAAGAAGAAACTATGTGAATTTTCACTTCAAGTATCCTGCTGCCCAAACAGCATTTTGGATTACCACTATTTTTTTTCCCTTCAGAAGCTACAGCTTGCAATACTATCCCTAGCTCTGCACGCCAGGTTTTCTCCTTACTTGTGTCAGAAGCTGTTATCCAACCACAAGAAGTCCCCGTCACTGTCCCAGTAAGGCTCATAAGCTCCTGGAAAAGCAGAAGATCAAGCAGTGATTCCGAGCTGGATGACGAATAATAAAAAACATACACTTTAGGGAAATAAAACCATCTTTCTTGTCCTTTTCTCATCAGTCAAGCACTTTAGCGCCTGCTTGTTACAAAATGAAAATTCATACTGCAGCTACCTGAATGACATTACTGTGGTCCTTTTACTTCGTTCTTCAGCCATGTTTATGGCTGTCAAACTCCAAACCTTGCCTCTTCCAGGGGGTGTGTGTCTGTCTGTCATAGACTTTATGCATTAAAACCTGCTATGCCACGAAAGGCAGGGGCACAGGCAGGTGGTGGCATGCCTGCTGGCTGATGCACTTATGCAGGTATCACTGGGGGTCTGGGAAGGCTCCTGGCCTTTCTCAGCCATACTAGCTCCAGGCATGGTGTGGCATCTCCAGAAGGAATTTGGACCTTGTCATTCCAGGCAGCAATTATGCAAAGGATAGTAAATGAGACAGCTTGAAGCAGTGGTATTGCCCTGCTGCACTGCCTGCTGTTGAGACTCCCTGTGTCCTGACTGCAGTGTTTCCAGATGTGAATCATTCAAACTGCAGCAATAGTCAAGCCAGAATCTTAGACCAGAGCTATGCTGCACTACCTGCAACTTACCTGCATCAGGGTTTGGATGTCTCTGGGGACAGGTCACGGCTCTGACTTCAGTGGAAGTTAGCAAGGACTGCAAGCTAATGAAGTTTAATGTCTGTCCCTGAGCAAAAGATTAGAGGTCTCACTGTGACTAGGTACAATTCAGTCCAGAGGACTGAACAGGCTCCAGTGGCATTAAATCCATGCCTATGTCTTCATTTCTCTAATAACCTTGAAATGGAGAGGGAGGTTGTGGGTACCCATGCTCATCCTGATTGTGGTGGCTGGGAGACAGAGCCCTCAAATCTCAATAAACATTTGCTAAGCACGTCATTCATACACTGGAAATAAAATAATATAAGCATATTCACAGCTGTGTCAGCTGCTATTTCATCTTCTAGATAAGAGCTGCCTTGTTCTCCCTCTTTCTCTCTGTCTCTTGCTGGATATCAGATGTCCTGGGATTTCTCTCGCACTCATCCAGCATTCTCTCCCCTGTAGAGTAAATACATGTGGAGTCTGAGTGCTTTAACAGCTAGCAATTTATGGCTGCCTTCAGATCATGGATAGTTTGCAAGCTGCTGTGTAGTTTTAATTAGGAAACAATAGCTTTTGTTTGCAATTAGCAAAACACAGCAGTTATGGAATGCATATTGTTACATTTTTTGCTAATATTCATTTGTATATTTTTTTTAAATGTCTCAAATTCCATGCAGACTGCTCACGTGAAAGGAAGCAGTATTTTGCAGAAAGGATTGTGCCCTTAGTGTTGCTGATTTCATTAGGATATCTGAAATATGACAGAGATTTTAAAACAGATGGAATGAGAATTAAGCAGTTAACAGCACAAGCAAATTGCAGTGTTCTGTTCAAGTTCGTAGTACTGTGTTGATTACTGCAACTACTGTGCACCTTTGTTACAATTTTTACATGTGCTTTATTTTTTATATGCAAGTATCTGCTTTCTCCAATTTTAATACTAGCATCCTTACTATTTTTTTCTTTTCTTGAAAGAAAAAAGAAAACAATGGCAAAAAGGCCTGTCATAACATGTTCCTTGTGCCAAGTAATTTACTTTCCTATCTTACCTGTGTTGTTCTTCCCTTTCTGTCCTGTGATTTCTCTGGCCTGTGTTTTCACCTGGACCAACACATCATGCCTGACTGACTAGTTCAGAGCAAGCAATAAAATCTTGCATCTCCCTGCAAGCAGCTGGATCAGGCACTGTGGTTTGTTCACTTTCGACGCCTATTACCTTATTTGTCTTTCCTTGGTCTTGTCTGTTACTTTCTCCATCTTTCTCCACGTGTCTAGTTCTGTGCACTCCACCTAATTAATTTCAAAGACCTTTCTAGGCTCTGCCAAATGCCTGACTACCTTCTCTAAGTGTCGCAGAAGAACGTGCCAGCACTCAGCTGATAAAACACCATCATCCCAGAGAAGTGCTATGAGGAAACACCAGGATCCCAGAGCACCTCTTAGCCCCTTGGTCTGGGATCGGGCAGTGTTTTCACACCCCAGCTGAGCAGTAACCTCCTGACACCCCAGAGGTTTTGTGTGAGGGAAGTCCAGAGTGATGTGGCCAGGTCCCTGGTTTGGACAGGCAGGGCTGTAAACCTGAATTTACAATCCAGGGTCTAAATTTAAAATTTAAATTTCAATCTAAATTTAAACTTAAATCATTCTGTAAGCCTGAATGCATGAAAATGAGTACTTAGAAATATCTTGGGGCCGCAACATAAGCATAACAAGTTACTGCTGAAGAAAGAGGAACAATTTAGGCTGTTGCTGGACTTATTGAAGTTAAAAAGCTGGAAAAAATAGAAGCTCAGCTGACTGAAAAATGAAAAATCATAGATGTCTTGTGTGGCCAAAGCCCAGAAAGGCAACTTGTTCACAGCAGCAACAAACGTATACATGAATTTAACTTACATAGAATAAGACAAACTTGTACTAATTCTATCTGATTACCTTATATAGATTAACATGACTTTTATTAGTGGAAAATTTCCTCTCTGAAATCTGTTTATGAAGCATTGAACCTGGTGCATACAGAGATGCCTCGAGCTCTTGTTTGAAGAAGATTTTCTGCATTTAGAGGAGCCGGGTCAGATTTTTTTCCTAACAGGCTGGCCAAATTGTAAGTTTTTATAAAAAAATAAGAAGAAGCAGCCAAAGTCCCTTAAAGATTTATCCCTGTAGTCTTCAGCAGTGTCATTCCTGTTCTGCAAAGTGTTAGCTCATTGAAACCCTTCCTGTGGCATAAATGGATGGAGAAATCTTTCTCCTGCCCATTTCAAAGTAATGACATGTAAGACTAATAAACAACAGAAGATATTTCATTTAGTGACATCTCCTGAGTGGAAGGAGGTTAGTGGGTGCTCAGAGCTTTGGAAGGACAAAACTACAGTATGAAGGAGTGACTTGGAAGACTGAGAGCCACATATTGCTGCTCTTCAGCAAACTGACAAATTCACATAGAAGAATGATGAGAAAAGTAAAGAAGACATCTTTTTATGTAACTCAAACTTCTCATTTTCGCAACCATGGAGCAACCCAGAAGTGGGCTGAATAAAGATGTACTTTTTGGCTCATTACCATAGACCGTGGAGATGCAAGTGCATCTATAGCTTCAAAACCAAAAGCTTTGATCTGCATTACTGCAGAAATCAGAGAGGTGAGAGATATGAAGTGGCTTTCTGCCTCCTCTCTTCTCATCTGCCCTGATTCTGGCATGATGAGAAGTGTGTAGATGTCAGTAGAAGTCTAAATGGTGCATGTTAGAGTGATACACTCTAACTTAATTATGCTAATCAAATAACAAGACATGGCAATGTTTCTCTTTTGCATGGGGTCAGGACACAACCCATTCTAGTTATCTCCTACTCATAACGTTTTCTGGCCAGGGCAAAGCCCTTGGGTTAGGAACCAAATGTTCCAAAAGCTCTCTCTGTGAGAATGATAAAAATGCAATTTGAATTCTAGCAGGTTGGCCTTGAGTAACTTCTCATTAAACAGCCACAATGATCATAATTATGGTTAGGTAAATTAATAAATAAGATAAATGTTCTCTAGGATGCACAAAGTTATTAATAGATAAAGCATAAACTAGAACTAGATTAGCTGCTTTATTTGAGGATACAGTAGAAGACTAATAAATCCTGCGGGCAGATTAGTTGGAAAAAGCCAATAAAAATTATTTACCTAACCAGCCAGCCCACTTGCTATTTGGCTTGACAGATTCAATTTATTTTCTCCTTTTAAACTCATTTTTTCTTTCTTTATTGCAACTGTTTCTTGGTTTCTCAAAACAGCTGAGATGGAGTGTAAAGTTGTGCTTATATTTCTCACAGGGTCTGTTAGAGGCTGGGAAGCAGTGAGCCTAGACTTTAAGGCTAGATAAGATATACTGAGAAGCTGAACAGCTTACATGTGATCTAGAGGCAGAGAAGCTGAAGTGACAATCTCAAAACATCACATTTCAGTGTTCTTACATTTCTCTTTCCATTCACACAATGAGAATATGGAGAGAAAGTGATTAAATAAATGTTTGTGCCAAGCACTGAATCATTTTAATCCTGTAGGAAGCTATGGTATGGGTCACAGAGAGCCTATTTACAGACTGTCGACTGGTTTTAATAATGACCTGGAATGATCAACCCTCAAGGTTAAGAAAATGACCTTCTATCCTGAATGTGAAGTGCCATTTAAATATGACTGAGTTATTTTCACAGCCACCAAGATCCCCACTGCTTCACATATAACCAAATAACAGGGCCTCCTGTTTGAGAAACTCACCTACTTCACAGCCAACAGATTTCACTTTCACCTTCTCACCTTGTGAGCGAATAAATTTACCTAACAAAGACCAAAGTTGATCTGCAGTGCTCCTAGTCGGTGGGACTGAAGGAGTTAAGGGTAAAGATGCGTAGGAATAACAACCTGCCCTAGAAAAGCCAGGTAGGCTTGTTAGTCAAAGAAACTTAAGTGGGCAGCGGCTTGCAGCTGAGAATCACTGTAATGTGGCACTGAGGTCAGCAGCTGCAGCATTAGGCTGGAGTTTAGCTGGCCCTCCAGCCTCAAGGACTGGCACCCAACATTTGCTCCCGGAATGTAAAAAGTGTCCAAGTCTTTCAGAATTGCAAATCTTCCCATAAATCAAGCCATCAGCAGGGAGAACGCTAAGTGGGAAATTACTGTTCCTGACAGAGAATGGATGAGACAGACTACTAAAATCATGATGAACTTGCTAAAATTAGTAACTAAGCATCTATCTTTACCACTTTCAAATGGTTTCTTGAAGCTGCGTGGTTGTGCACTTCAATAAAGAATTAAGGTGAGAAAAAATTGCAGTTTACTTTCCGTGTCTAAATTTGCTCTTCATTAAGATGTCTGGCAAGTTCGATTCCTGTGAGGTATGAAAGAATATGTATCAGATTTCTCTTTTCACTGGACAAGGACCAGCCTGCATACCAAGGTAATCTCCCCTGCTGCAGCTCAGAGGGGCTGACTGAGTAGGTGGAAAGAGATTCCTGAAGTACCATGGCTACTCCATGTGGAAAAGACTGGAATGAGTGACTCTGTGGGATGTGTCCCCAAAAAAGGCAAGATATTTTTTAGGGGGCTTTATAATTGCTTTGGTCTTGGTCATTTTTCTGTTTCTTGTATCTGTGTGTGACTCATGTAAGGGAGAGCGCAATGATAGTAGGGTAGGGAGTAGTGGATAGATATGGGTAGGGAGTAGTGGAAACAAGGCACAGTTACCTCAATTTCCTCCATGTGTAAAATCAAAGATTATGACAACTGCCCTGGAAATGAGGTTAAGATGAGATTAATAAGTATGTGTTGAGTGGAAGTTAATTATTTCAAACTCCATGTTTCTACTTCAGGTAGAAAGGCCTACATTAATGTGGAAGAGGATCCTTACTGCTCTCAGATGCAGCTTGGGGATACAATAAACACACTATGGTTTTGGTTTAGAAAACTCTTTGCAAGTAAATCTGTAGCAGGGCTATGCAATGTGTCAGGCATTGCTGTGTGAAACTATGGATTGAAGTTTTAGCAACAGGCTGGGTAATGGTGACATTTCTGAACAGAAAAACACCCCTAATGTGCAACCACTCATGCTCTGTAACTAAAAAAAAAAACCCTACCCTGCTCTAGCCTAAAGCACAGATATTAAAGACTAAAAAACCATAAACTGCTTATTTAAGCTGAGTCACAGAGACAGCGGAGACCTTGAAACTATTACTGATGGAAACTTAGGTACTAGAGAAATAAGATGGAATCAATTACATACAGTATAATTGAGTATTTTGGTTTAAGCCCCTGGCCAGGTGGACACTTCCCTACTATGTGCCATCTCTGACCACTGCAACAGTGTAATAATACTGGCTGTTGAAATAAATTGAATTTAAAAAGGGAAAACTTCTAAGTCAAGTGAAGGTAAGTGACTGAGCAAGGATAAAGTTCATCTTTTTGAAGAGAACAGATTAGAAGTAGATTCTGAAGCAGCAGATTTTGGAGAGACAATGCTGGAATGCAGAATCTGGGGTGCCAGCTGTGGCCAGAGCATGGAGAGGCCAGAGAGGGAGATCTCAGAAGCAAAACCCCATGCTCAGAAGCCCTGAAATGTACTGCTTCACTGAGAAACAATGAAATATTTACTGAAGGAAGAAACTGAAATACAAAGCTGAAACAGCTGTGCTTAACAACCTGGTATTGGCAGTATTGTAGGATCGGTTGGGGGAGAAAGGATACACTAGTGGTTTGGAAGAGGTGGCCTTGGGTTGCCGGTTTTCCAGCAAACTTTGTGAACATTGGGGCTTTCATGTCATTAGAATAGGTTGTGAACAAATCTGAGCTTCTAACAACATCTCTGCTGCTCTCATAAACTTTCTCTAATGACAGCTACTTTTGATCTACTAATTAACCCAGTCTTAAGCCATTTAACATGGCACTGGTTTTGGTACAATGTGATGCTAATTCTATAAGAATATCTTGTAATACCTTTTCTCAGGAGACATACAGGTGGAAAATATTGTTACAGATACCCTTATTACATTTTTAATCCTACCAGGGAATGAAATTCCATCTCCAGCAGCACTGTGTTCACTAGCATCGATCAGACTCCAATTCTGTCATTCCTCTTTGCTGCATCGTGTGTCAGCTACTCTGGGCTGTCACCATGGTCTGATGCAACACATGGGTCGCCCCCCAAGTTCTGTAAGGAGATTCTCTGTTAACGCTCACAGTTAAGTATTTTAACCAAGACAGAGCATTGCTGTGGCAGAGCTGTGCCATTTCTATCACCCAGGTAAGGCAATGGAGAGGTCCTCTGGCTGGCTGCGCATGGCACTGTGCTCTGGCTGCCATATGGACATTTTCTCATTATTCCACAGAGAAGGAAAATCTTTCCAGTGTGAATTTTCCCAGTCAAGCTCCCAGGTGATGTTCTCTCTGTGCTCTCTAGTTGTTGGCTTGAGTGGCAAGTGTCAGTCCTAAAATGGCCAAGGAAATTCACATCAGCCAGACTGGATAGCAGTCTGCATCTTCCAGTGTGCTGGTGTGACTTGAGAAACAGCTTGAGGTAAAGTCAGTGGGTGCTCCATACCATTTGCCTACATTCTTGAGGACTGAGAAAAGGACTAAAGAGAGTGAAATGGTAAAAAGGTGAAAAAAGCAAAAGAAATAATTTTTTTTACTCTGTTGACTGACTTTGTTCTACTCTGCAGGATAGTAAATGCATCTTGCTACGCACTTTGAGCTCTGGATTGGAGGATACCTTCAATGTTTCTTTCCAGTGTCAGGGAAAAAGGAAGGCCATTTACTTGCATATTTCCAATCAGCAACTTTTCCTAGCTTCAAAAATCATGAAATGGCAGAGGTGACTTGTAGATTAATAAGGTTGAATCAGCCAAAATGAACTCATGTTTAGGTGAGGGATTCTGGGTAAGATGTTTAAAACAGTTTCTTTAGAATTATCTGGCTGTTAAATGCAGAATGTTTTGTAAAAAAGTTTTTGACTGAATATTGGTCTATCAAAGGAAGAAAAAACCCAACAAACTACATCATTCATTGAAGCTTTATTTATATTCAGTTGTTTTTCTGGCAATGAGGGAACCAGAAGGAGATATGCAATAGCTCAAATAGAGCTGCCTTCAAAGTTACAGACCATCTGCTTGAATACTACTTTCTTTGGATACTCATACCTCTGACTAGATGCCTTTTTGAACAATTTAAGGTTTGTTCAAAGTATAACCCTTATGGCCTGGCAAAAAAACTCCAGCCAGCAAGTAGAAATAGAAGTAGTTACAGGGCACCAATGTTACTCAGTTCTTCAAAGTGTGTCAAGTTCAAAGAATTTATTTGCCTAATTTAAAGAAAATGGTATTTAAACCTATAAAAACATCCAAAGAATAGCATTTTAGAATACAGTCACTTGAACAATAAAATTTAAAAGGTCACTATTCCTAAGAGCTGAAATCAGCAGCTGCTATAGAAACCTTAATGCTTCATCATCTAATAAATTATACACATTGATAATATTAATGGGGGCTTCAGCACTTACCATGTTTCATTAGTTAAAATACTCATTTTTCTTGTGTCTTGAAGAATAAGAGTAATTACTTTAGCACTGTTTCCATTTCTTGTAATAACAGTGCAGAGCCAAATAACCTAGCTAGTGACTGCTGAACTGTACAAGAGTCATTGTGCTATAACAGCGCTATAACTGAAGATAACTGCTAATTGAGCTGCCAGGTAACTGCTAATTGAAGTTTACTTTTGGTGCCTCAGTTTTTGTTTGTATGATTGCAAATTTAAAGGTTTCATTTTTCAACCTGGACTGCTCAGGTAATGAATAGCACATGAATGAAGCATAAGTGGTATTAAACCCCATGATTATTTCATTTAATTCGTGCATTGTGAAAAGGAATTTCTTTCAGCTTTCAGTGACTTCCATTTTCCCTCCAGGACTGTTTTTTTTTTTTTTTATTTAAAGATCTTTGTAGACATTTCATGCTTTTTGTAACAATCATCATTTTTAGAATATTTAACTTTCCCGTGCCTATGACCAGGTGCCTAATTTAAGCTGGATCTATAGAGAGCAGGTTTTAGCATGAATCCAGAGCAAGTTGAATATGTGTCCTTGGCATCACAATGCATCACCTTACCTACTTTGCTTCTGTGCAGAAGATGAGCAGTTACCTAAAACTGCAGGTTAGGAAATTCCTGAAGGATGAGAACAAAACACCCCAGATTTATCTGATTGCCTGTTTTTGGAAAATGAACACAGGATTCATGTCCCCTTGAAAAGTCTGTTCTCATTGAATGGCAATTTAACTAGCTTTTTGAGAAGTAAACAGTAGGATGAGTAAAAGTGAGAACATTTTGTTAGTGAGGTCTCAGTGTATAATTCATGATGGTTTTTGATACTGAATAGTTCTCAAGTGCAGTGGGAAAACGTACCTACGATAGAAACGGCATGTTGAGAAATAAGGAGCTATTCTGGTCAGCGATACGATTTGGAAACACTTCCTCCGCTCTGGGTGGGAGGTTTTTGTGAGAGAAGAAATAGATCCTAGCCAGCAGTTTGCTGAAACAAATGGTGTCAGCCTCTAAAACAAACAGTCCATTATGGAGTGAAAAAATAGGGACAATTTTTTCCCCAGATCTGAAAAGTCTTTGATTTAATTATTTTTTTTTTCTTTTTTCCAAGGAAATTTATATGATTTACGCATTGCAAGGGACTGGGAAATGAATATTTTGCTTGGGATTGGGATCACTGTGGTTATTATGATCATTATTTGTGCCACCTCCAGTGCAACCAGCATCCTTTCTCTGTTCTTTCCAAATCCCTTAAACAGGTCCTCTTCTCTGCTATTGTTTTGTTCCCAGGAAATCGTTCTGTGCTGAGTTTTGTGGTGACAAACGATAAAACCACCTCCTCCTCCCAAAACTGAACTTCTGCCCAAGGTGGCTGTTCATTAGGCTGAGGGATCCTCCCAGCAGTAGTCACCCATGAAAGCTGGACCCTCTTGAACATGCAGCTAAACATGTATGAATTTTGGTAGAGGCAAGTGGCACAGAAGTATCCTAAAACCAATCCCTAACGATATGTGTTTGGGAAATATTTCTGTCTGTATCCCAGATAAGTTTTCTGTGTGCTATACTGCATGAAATAGAAAAGCAGTATTAAAAATACTTATTGCACTGCAAATGAGACTCCTTTTCACGTTACATTTTGTACCCGTAAGTGATCTGAGAAATTTCTGCGTTTTCTGAAACAAACAACAGCAGCTCTGAAAAATAACAGGATCTGGACTTTTTTTTCCTCTCTCTCAATATCACCACAACCACTTGGTTTTTTATTTTTATTTTTATTAACTTCAGAGGGAAATTGGTATGAAGATATCTTTTTTTTTCCTTCTTGAAATTAGCAGTAACAAGGGCAAAAGACAGCTCATTCTCATAACTGAAAGCCTCGCTGCTTCACTCCCAGTAATACTTCTTTTGTAGAAAAGCTTATGCATAAAAATATCTTTTCCCAAAGTTAACATTTCAACAGTAATTTCAGTAGATAGGTGCTGTTCGTAATTAGTGCTGCATTTCGTACTGACTGCTGTGCCAGTGGAATTTTGTGACACCAACTACGTTAGTTATGAATTTCTCTCCATGTATAGGCAATCGAGGGGATATATAATGTTGAGAGAAAAGTGCCTCCTGAGGACTTGGGAATGTTACTGTTGAACTACAGGTACAAAGTGATGAAATAGATAAAATCCTCACAGGACATCACCTTGATGCATTAAGCAAACAGGAATGTAGGCTGCTCATGATGCAGGAACACAA
>JANHGB010049708.1:0-43499 GCA_026283785.1 Coracopsis vasa
GCCCGGCCTGGCCCCGCCGCGCACGGCGGGTGCGGGCAGAGAGAGCAGCCTCCTCCGTGCGGAGGAGCAGCAGCAGTAGCCGCCGCCGCTCCCCGGCTCCGCCGCCGCTCGGTCCCCCCGCGGGGAGGACGAAGCCAAGGCGCGGTGCGAGGTGCAGGTGATCCGCTGAAACGTGCGCGGGGCTGCCCGGTGCCCGCCGCCTCCCGGGAGGGTGGCGGGGCGGGAAGGTTACTTTGAAACCCGGCGGGGTTGCGCCTGCACCGATCGCATCGGCGTGGTTCGGAGCGGAGGAGGGTTCTCCTTGGGCTTCGCGAGCAAGTAAACCCAGCTAACTTACAACGGGGTGTTTTTTGGTGGGTGTGTGGTGCATCCTTTGGTGGTTCATTGTTGGTTCTGGGTTGGCGTTTTCTCTTTTTTTTTCGGTTGATTCCCCCTCCCTCCCTTATGCTGGCAGTTAGCGGAGAAGGTCCGCGGTAACTCGGGCGCTGTCACCAAGTGCTAGGCATCTCGCTGGGTTTTTAGGGAATAGCTTTAATTTGTTCTTTTAACCAGAGAAGAGAGGCGCGAAGACCCTGCTCCAGTAGCAGCCCCGCTCTACGGGGTGACAGCGTTCGGAGTTCGCTACGGCGTTGGTTAGGTGCTGCCACCCGGCTGAGGTCGAGCTACTGAAATGTGATTTCGGAACCCTGCCGCCATCCATCAGCCGGGCGCTGGGTTCCGACATGCCATCCGGCGGAGGGAACTCTTGGAAGCGGCTCTCTGCCTCCTCTGAGCTGTGGATACGCCTAGGATGTGTTGCTGTTAGGTGGGGAGGCATGAAGGGGTGTGTTTGTGTAATGGGTGTCTTAAAGAGAGAAAAAAAAAAAGGAGAGCAAACACGCTTTTGATAAGGTTCCATTAATTGAACTATAAACACAGTAATTCTGTTGAACTACAAATACAGTTCTTGTTTCCTCGCTGAAACTCTTTTCCGCCTTCTCACCGATATGATCCATGGTTGGTTTGTTTGTTTTTATAGTATGTTTCAGAGATCTTTTTTGATACAGAGTTGCTTATGGTGTAAGTCTGGCTGAGGCCACTGGAAAATGCTTGTAACCTTCCAAGTTGTGATGTACACGAAGGTCCTGTTTTCAGCCTTTCTGTACCCAGGCCGGGGTTACAGGCTTTTATGAAATGCCCACTGAGTCTGAACTAACGCAGCGCTCATGGAATGATAATAATAGCAATTTAGGAAAAAGCCTTCTGCTGGGAACGCTGTTCTTGGCTGTGTAACGGTGTGCAATTGGATCTCAGCTTCTTGTTAAATGCGTGAAAGGCGAAAGGTAAAAGCAGCCCTGGCCAAGGAGTACAGAGCTGGACAGCCTGATGCTGGTGCTATTGCTGCCCATGGCACTGGTGCGTCCATAACCTTTGGGACAGGGCTCTGTGCAAAATTTTCCCCATGCACATGCTATTGTTGGCAGTATAGTTGAAAAGCCCAAACCTCTGAAACCTGTGAGATCTGTTGGAGAGTTTGGACAGCTTGCCAGGCATGTGAAGGTGAAGATGTTTGTTTTCTACTGCTTGTCCTGGGAGAGGAAAGTTGGTTGGGCCACACCTGATGGAAGTTCTATATGCATGTTATGAAGTATCTTTGGAAGTACTGGGCAGTGGAGTATCCAGATTAGAAATGCCAGCAGGACAATAAATATAGTGTGTTTAAATTATACATGCAAATGCAATAACTCAGAATAAGCTGCTCATCCAAGATACACTATGGCTTAGAAGAGTGCACAGGGAATAGCAGGTAGATGCTTCTGGGTGCTAGTCACCCTTCCCCAAGTGATTCACTTGAGCCTCCAGCTTTGCCAGAATCTGTGGGTATGTTTTTGCCGGTACCTGTTCCTGGCTCCAGTTCAGGGTTCTCACCTTGACCCCTTGATGAACTGGAGCAGGAGCTCCATCAGCCACAGTCTGACAGATGGAGGCTTCAGCACAGTTTTAGCTTTAGTCATGGGTGTTGTCCTAGTGACATTAAACAGGGATGCTCATAAGCAAGCTTGCATGCAAAGGTTTTAAACTCAGGGCTGCCTCTCTTAAGCTTTCCAGGGTGTGCAGTGCACAGCTTTTTTACTTGCATGGTGCTGAGAACAAATGCCATGTCATGTTTGGGTACAGTATGGAAGAGCTGACCTTACTTAGGACCGACACTGATAGAGCAGGAGCAGTGGTGTTTCTCTGCTGGAGTTTTATGGAGCATTAGTTTGCACTTAGGAACTGAAGTCTTGCTGGAAGCTAATGAAGCTTAGACTCTTAAATGCTCAAGCCATCCTATCCAGCAGAATTTAGCTTTCCAAGTCAGTGAAATGTTTTTCAGACTGTGGCCCCAATCAGTTGATAATGCCTGGAAGATACAGGTCTAGAGGGAAGCATGTGATTTAGATGATACCCTGATCAGTTGGCATAACTAGCTAAGACCAGGTGGTGTGTGGTGTTGACCACATGGCTGTTGACTCTGGGATCTGGCCTAGGGTGGTCTTACATTGCCTTCTGCCTACCTGTATTTATCAGCCAAAGTTCTGCAGCCCTTCTGTACATCAAGTAGCAGTGATTCAGGCAAGTAGCTTCACTTGCTTGAGCGTGATTATTCAGCTGAGTAAATGGTGTGTGATCTGAGTTCAAGGCAGTAGATTTTGGGCGTGAGTGCTGTCTTTTTGTGGAGAATGTGGGAAACTAATTCCCAGAGCCTGGGATCCTGGCATGCCTTAAATTCTCTCCTGTTCTTATGCTTTGCCTCTATCCAGTGGGTGGGCTGGAAGTGAGATGGGAGGCTGGACTTCCCTCCTTTCACAGTAAGCAGCTCTTCCAGAGAAATTCCGCAGCTGTTTCACAGTCTGTCCAGAGTTGTCTGCTTGCCTTCCCGATGCTATTTTCTACACAAATATGTTTGCTGCTGCTGTGCTGGGCTCTGTGAAGAAAGCAGAGAAGCCCTTAGAACCAACGTAGCTCTGTAGTATGGTCTGTCAAACCAGGTGGCACTAGAGGAAACCCTTGCAGCCCTCATCAGCACCAGCTAATTGTGAAGCATCTCCCCACATCCTGATACTGATCCTGATCCTGGGCTGCAAGGGCTGGTCCAGCCACAGCAGAGTTGACTCCTGCCTCAAAGGCATCTCTTGGTGCTGGTGGCCAAGTGCCAGCAGTGTGGGCTGAGGGACGCTGTGGATGGTGAGGAAAGATGCTGAAATCTCTGGGATGAGATCACCTCCAGGGCTGGGGCTGGTGAAGGAGAGGAGCCCCAGCAGCTTCCATGCTTAGAGCTGAATAATAGTCCTTCAGCCCTGAGGAGGTATTTCACCTCTTTCAGATGCAAATGACCTTGCCATCCCCATCTTCCTACTTCAGAAACTACCCCTTCAGAATAACCTTCAGCTGTAAATTAGTTTGTAATTTGCCCTTTCCTGCTCCAAATGCAGAGAAACTGGGCGGTTACAGAGCTTAACTGCAGCGTGTGCTGTGCTGCTCGCAGGCTTGATTAAGGCGATGTTTCCTGGGACATAGTGGAACGTTGAGACACCACTAATGAAATGCACCATAGTTTTCATCTGGTTTTATTTTATTTCATTTTAACTTCGTTTCCCCAGGAACCAAGTGCTGTTTGTCTCCTGCCCCTTGCGTTTGGCCAGTTCCAACCAGATTGCACCAATGGTTGGCAGTCTTGAAGACCATTAATTTCCCACTTGTTTTTGTTAAGATTAGTGGCTGGCTGGGCAATCTTTGAAGCAATGCCCTCTCTGAAGAGAAAGGAGACTGCTTTCAGCTAGTTTCCGTTCTGCCTGATAGCAGCTGCCCAGCCAGGCATTGCACGTATGGTGGTGATCAAACAGGCAGCAGCTTTGTAGCCCTTCACACCTTGCAAGGTGTGCATAGTCTCCAGGGGAGAAGGTATGGGTAATATTGGAGGGAGCTGCAGTGGAGGGGTAGGGGGGCAGAGGACACAGATCTCCAGCAGACGGGGCCTGTTTGTTATTCCTCCTTGTGGTGCTGTTACCCTTTTATTTGTCAAGCCACTTGAGATTTAGAAAGGCTGGCAGGCTGACAGCCATGGCTTGGAGCTTCCTTTCCTTGACCTCCAGGACACCTTGGGTTGAACGGAGGTAGGTATTGGAGCAGATGGGAATGTGCAGCCTGGGCAGGACTTTTGCAGAGGTGTGTGTGCACACATGCAAGTTTGCGCACAATGGCAGCATGGTAATCTGGGTGTTCACCAGCGTCATCCTGTTGACTTAAATGCTCATTTGACACTGATGAAAACATGGCATTCAGAGCTGTATGTTTCTCTGAAAATAGTTTCTGTGAGTGAAAACAGCCTCTGATCCCCACACAGCCCCCTCCCCACAGGTACTTTAGGCAGGTATGTACTTGGGCAGATACAGTGCTGTGAGATGTCTGGGACATGCTTTTGTATTGCTAAGCGCTTCAGTGTAGATGCAGCTGGTCTGGCATGGGTGACTTGGGTGGTCTGCCTCAGGAATCTGGGCAAAGCTATACTAGGAAAAGCAGCCTTGCCCTCACCCAGGCAGTGCCTGTGCTAGGCAGCTTTTCAGTATAGCTGTACTGGGTGTGATGGGCACATTTCTTCCAGATCTGGACTGAAGAAAAAGGCCAGCATCTGTTCAGGCAGCGGCATAAGAAATAGGGTGTTGAGGAGCATATGTGGGATGCACACTGCAGTTTTTCAGCCAGTGCATGTTTTGTTACCTTCTTTGTTGCTCCTGAGTTTCAGGCAGTACATGCCTGTTTGTCCTGGGGCATGGAGTGTGGCTCTTCAGAGATTGCCAGTGTCACTCTAATGTCAAAATACTAAGTGTCACCCTAGAGGGCTGAGCTGAATCTCAAGCACCCGTATGCCACTCCTTTTCAGGCAGCCTGTGATGCAGCTGGGATAAGATCCATCTGTCAAGGTGAGATGAAGGGAGGAGCTGTGTAGCTGTATAACCCATCATGGGTTATGGAGGATGTGGAGCACTAAGCCATGCCAGCAGGGCAAAGGGGGACACTACTCCCTCTTTCCCCACACAAACTGCCTGCCAGAAGCAGAGCTGGACATCTTTGGCGTCTGAGCATAAGTCTCTGCACCACAGAGATGTGGTACTTAGTGAAGGAGAATGTGTTTGGCTTCCCTTACTTTTCCCTCTGGGCACCAACTCATACCACGGGCAGCACAGCACGGTTGATGTCTGTGGTAGCTAAGAATGGGCTCTGAGGCTCCGCCTATACATCCTGTGCAGATCCCTCCTCTGACAGCGCTGGCCACCCAAGCTTCAGTGTGAGAAATCCTGAAACAGGCAGTTGTGGGGTAAAATGCTGCTGCTGTAATGTTTCTGCCTCTTCTTCTTAACTGTATAGTGCTAACTGTATACATTTAGTGCTGGTGTAGTGCTTTCTCCGTTAGGTTTTAAACCAAACCGAGTGGGTTGCATGCCAAAAGGGAAGGCTTGCAATGCTTCCACCACTGTGACTGACTTTTCCATGGTGGAGCTTTTCCAGAAGATGTGCACTGGAAAGAGCTGCTCTCCATGGGGATGGGGAAAGATGGGAGTGAAGCTGGCTTTGTTAGCAACAAAAGAGTGTGTAAAGTTTGTACTGTAAAGCTGCCAGCAACCCTTAGACAAGGTAAAATTACTACTCTAGAAGAAAGGGAGTGTGTGTGTGTGAACAAATGGGGGCATGCAAAGACAAATAAGACTATAAAGCACAAAGCAAGCATGCTATTAGATGCACTGCCTCTTGCCATATCATCTGCAGATAAAACAAGTTAGGCTGTTGGCATTGCAGCTGCTTTTCCTCATGAAGGTAGCATGGTGAGGCAGACTCGTCTGGCTCTGAGAAATGTGTTGGCAATTTGCCTGAAGTCTGAGGTGGGCAGGGTAATTTACTTAAAAACTCTGACATAACAATTATCACCCAGGATGAACACATACAGCCATAATGTTTGCTTGCAGTTGCATTTTTTCTATGACACGCTCTCAGGAGTTGCTCACTGGCTGCATTCACCAGCAAACACAGCCTGGAGGTGATCAGCTTCTTCCCTGACCTACAGTTAACAGCAATAATTATACTTCACCAAGTTTTAATGTGGGAGGTAGGGATTCAACAGCTTGGGCAGAAGGCAGTCAGTGGGGTCATTTGAGGTCCAGGCTTTGGGGAGCTTTCCTTTTGACCTTGAGCAAAGCACCTCAGCTGCTCAGTGGCTCTGCTCTTTAAATCTGATCTGTTCCAATTGGTTTCAGAGCAATTGGTTAATATTAGACCTGGTTTCATCCTCTGAGAGAACCCCCAGATTCCCAAATGTTAGTGCATGGAACTGAAGTTCAAATATAGCTTCCCTCTCTCCTCCCTGCTCTTTACCTCAGAGCAGGAAGAAAGTGAGCCATTCACAGCCATCTGCTGGAAGCATCAATCATGCTGGGAGCAGAGTCTGCCAGTTGTTCCATATGTTATTAATGATGAAAAGATATAAACATATGAGCTCATAATTATGTTACATTAAAACTACTTACAAAATAATGACATTAGGAGAACAATGGGGTTACGAAATCAGGCGGACAGAAGCAAAGATGTGCCAGGACTAACGTTGCATAGCTCCCCTTTGCATCTGCATTATGATACAATCTTTAATTCTGTAATTGCATCATTTTTTCCCTTTCACAGAGTCCCTCTTTCAGTGGATGGGTAATTACTGCATAATTCATGTTCTCTTCCCCTCATGTACTTTCTGCGTGTGTCCACACATCTATTTATTTTACACTCCACCCAAACCTTGAACTGAGCAGTGCTGCCAATGCCTTCCTGGGGGCTTTCCAGGTGGGGAAGTTCTTATTCTTGCAGCATCCCAGGTACAGGCACTGTCATCATTTTCATAGCTGAGGAATGGAGGCAAAGAGCAAATAAAGCTCAACTGATTGAAATGCCTTCAATTATGGCTGCTCAAAATGATACTTAGGGAGGAGTTTATTTCTCACTCACTCCAGAATGCCTGGCATGATGTAGCAGTTCATCTGCTGAAGCACAAGGACAATTGACCTCAGCTGTAACTCCTTAGCACTCTTGTAGGTTAGCCCCAGTTGTCTTGGCTTTGCGCAGGGTGGAGACTGTCCTGATAGGGGTCACCTGAAGGAAAACTAGTTTCAGGGATTTGCTGAGCATCTTGCAGACTGTGGAGTAGAGAAAGAGGTAATTCCTGCCTGCAGGTGGTACATCCAGCTTCCTCAAGGAAGGGAGTTGTCTTTTTCTTCCTGCATTGCCTTGTTCACTGATCTTCCTGACCTGGGTGAGGCAGGGGTCTGAGACAGCAGTTGCTTTTACCACGCAACCATGTCTTTTTCCAAAAGTGGTTCATTTCCGCAGCTCAAATGATTTGCAAACATTGAATTGGAGACAGAATCGGTGCAGACGTGTACAGGACCTGGGTGAAGGTTGTATGGGCAGCCTTCATTGTGATACCTCTTAAGTTTGAGTGCTCAAGTTTGCAGTCTTTGCATTAAAAATTTAACATAGCTGTGTTTAAACATAATTTTATAACTGTACAAAGGGAAAAGGTGGAGATAAAAATTAGTCTGTCACATGAATCTGCAGAGGCCTAGGTCATCCAGAGCGTGAAGACCTTTGGGCTGTAGCATTAATTTCTAATCCATAAGAGCACTGTTTGGCTGTGGATGATGGTAGTTGCCAGAGAGGGGGCGGCATGTTCAGCAGGTCATCTGCTGCTGTACTGGGGGTTTTGCAGCCCAGACTAGGATACCCTCAGATCCCATTTAAGGATGGAGCTTGCAGAGCTCTGGTGCTTCCCAAGTCCTCTCTGATTTGCCTGTGTCTGTCCTGCTCTTCCCTCTGTGGCAGCCTAGTTTCTCGTCCCCTTGAACTCATCCTTCTTGGTTCCCCCTTCTTCCCCTCAGTTCCTGTACATCACTAACAAATGCCAGCTGCTTTTCCCATTGCTTTCGTGTACCACCGCTCTAGCCTGTGCCCATCTTTTGTTACTGCTGGTGCCACCTATAATTTTCCAGAGGCCTCATATCTAGGTGCCCTGGTAGGGTTGTGTGCAGTCTTGGTTCCAGTTTAGATCTGTAATTTTTGCTTGCTTGAAACTGCAGGTAAAGCACAGCCCAGTACCTTTGTAGGAAGCGTTTTAGAGGATTCATCTTCCTTACTTTTAGTCCAGAACCATTACTGTGGGCATTCTCTGAGATCAGACAATGGATAAACAGCTGCTTCAGACCAACTCTATAAAAAAGGTTTACACCTAAAGAATGTGCTGCTTTCTGCCCCATTTCTCAGCTTGTCGTTTTATGCAGTCTTGTTTGATCCCACCTACGTTCTACAATTAAGCCTAGGTGGATGTGTTATTTTATGGGCTTGAATATGGGATAGAAATTACGTCAGTTCATAGAGTGAGGAAGACTGGCTACTTGTGATTTTTTGTTTTCTGGGAATGAATAGAAACATGATAGTGCAAGCAGGAGTGTGCAGATTGAGAGCCTGGGCTTCCAGCTGAAATGCAAGTTGGTGCAACTCAGCTGCTTCCTGGAGAAGTGATGTCTGTAATCCCAGCAAGCCATTAGATGCTTTTGGCCTGCATGTCAGTCTCCTGACCAATTCACAGCGAATTTCTTCCTACAGCTTTGTTCATAGGAGGGGAAGGCTGTTGTTGTAAACCTCATACTGCAGTAAGAGAAGGTGAAGCAGAGATTTCTGATTATGTTCAAATGAGTATAACTGTTTGCCTTTTTTATGTCCTTTGGGTTTTTTTTTGTTTCATTAAACTAGATGAGGAAAGCTGGGTAATACTAGCAAAGGAAACATATTTGCCAACAAAATCTGGTCTTGGAGCAGACCAGGCTCACCTGCAATGGAATAGCTGGGATGAGAATGATTTTAAAGTTAGATTTGTGTTCTTGGGAGTTTGTGATGTAAATCATGGCCACGATACATATAAACCAAGTCAAACTAGATTCCTATGATAATGACAGAACAGTGTCTTAAAAATTTTCAACTGACTCAATGAATTGTGGACCTTTATAAAATAATTAATAAGGCAGATGCCAAAAATGGCACCAGCCAATTCTCCCTGCATTACCATTGTGTGCAAGTCCAAGAACTAGTATCGAACTTCACCTATTTGAAAAGGAGAAACTGCTAAAAGCATGGACTGGTGTTCAGCTGTGGTCTGAAGGTACTTGGGAGCCACGGATGTTAGTCTGTGAAGGGTAACTCGGAGAAATGGCTTGTATCAGTGGAGGGATCTACACATCTTTCAGAATTGGGGAAGAAAAAGATTGTACATCACTGCTCTAGCCATCTCCAGCTTGGAAGGTGATGGTGAGTCTGCATGCCAAGGATCTGGTCTGGTGTTTGTGTAGGCATCAGTTAATCCCTGACACAACCTTGTTCTCTGTATTTTGTGTGTGTGATTTGCTATTGAGGCAAGCATGTTTGGGCAGATCTTCAGCACCATGAGTTGTTATAGCTCCCCTGGGAAAGAAGCAGCTCCTTTGCGGGGTAGCCCCCATGCTGGGTGTGCCCCACTGGCCTCTCTTCACCCTTGGTTTGCCTCCCCCTCTCCTCTTCCTCTCAGCGTCTGTGTTTGGATGCTGAGAGGCAGGGACAGGGCTTCAAAAAAGCTGGCTCAGCAGAGGAGGTGGAGAGCCAGCTGATGCCAGTATTAATATTCTTTCAAAATTGATGGATGAGACGATTATAAAATTGCAGAGGGAAGTGAAACTTAGCGGAAGCCATGTTTTAATTGCATTCTGGATTTTCCTCAGCAGCCAGCCTCTGAGGTGCAGGACAGATCGAGCCATTTTGTGTGAGGGTGTTGGTGCAAACTGCACAATGTATTGTTTTTAAGAAAGAAAAAGAAAAAGCTGGGGCCAGTCTGTTTTTCACACTCTGGTGCTCTCAGTCTTCCTCAGTCGTACTGCATGGTATCATGCTGTGTCTAGACAGTGAATCAGACCTGAAATACTGCCTTGATGCAGCTAGGGAGAAAAAGAGCCTATTGCAAGTATCTGTGGTGTTGAGGTGCCCAAGCCTGTGAGGGGTATTTAGGTGCTGGACTTTTAGTTTCCTCTGTGCGCCCTTTATCTCTGCGGAGAGAAGTGAGGATGCTGGAGATGTTTGGCTTGCGGTGACCTGCAGTGTGGGTCCATGTTTCCTCCACACTGCATGCCAGCCTTCTGGCAACTGATGCCTGCTTGTCTCTAAGCTGGAGAAAGATCCCTTTTCAGCTGATGAAGGCCCCTGCTCAGTCTGTGAGTAGCATTCCGAAATGGATGGCCTGCCTTACAGTGGAGGGGTTCTTGCACTTCAGTTTACATACTTCTTTCTAGTTTTCCTTGTTATTACTCTGTGTTTCTGATAGGAGGAACACCTTCCTGGGTCCCTGGCATGTCTGCACTAAATGTCAGGTGTAGACACATCATTCATGAGCAGGGATAGAGGCTGAATGTATGCTGCACCCTTCAGGGTTGCTTCTGCACTGGTTGTGTCCATGGCTGGGCTGCTGTCAGTGGTACAGCTCCCTTTGCTTCATGGGCCTGGCTTTTGAACCCTGCAGTATGTAGAGAATGTCCAGCAAGTGTGCAGTGAAGTGCGCTTTTAGGCTCTTCGTGAGACAGCAGTTCATTTTTAATTTGATGCCTTTGCCAAATGTCATTCACTAATTTTGGTAGGTTGGCTTGCATGACTAGAGTGTCTTTGTGCCATACGGTGTGCAGTCTTGATAGCCGCTGTGGTCAAGCACTTTCCTCTGAGCAGAAGTAGTATGTTTAGGTGGCCTGCAAAGCAAAGGGGAAGGCTATGACAATAGGAAAATAATGATTTTGGGCATACTGGATGTTGGTGAGCTAGAAGCAGTGGGTAGCTAACTTCTAATGAGTGCTGTCTTGAAAATATGGCCCAGATGTTTGTATGTTGCATGAGGTTTTCTCCTGGACAGGTGTTTTGCTTGAGTATGCTTCATCCAGGATTGGACCAAAACACTCTCCACTCAGTTTTGTTTTCCTTCAGGCATTAAGAAAACCAGTTTTCTTTGTAGCATTTTTCCTTGGCCTTTTTCTCCTCTGGGACTAGAACTTCCCTCTGCAGTCTCCTTATCCGGGCCGTAACTCACCCTAATTGTGCATATTTTGAACAAAGCATATGTGTAGGTGGTTTAGTTAAGAGAAGAAAGCATTAGCCTTTTCTCTTGACTCCTCCTGCTTTCTCCCAGGTCAAAAGCTGAGGAAGAGACACCGTTCAAGACTTTCCTGTTCAGGAGTGGGCTCTTTAATGTCCAGGTCTTACAAGTCCTGGTATCTTCAGCCTTATGCTCCCATCAGCTGCAGGTGAAGTTGCATAAGAGGAGGTATGCTCAGGGGTTTGGAGGGCAGCTCTGTTTCTAAAAGTGAGTAATTTGGGGTGGAGACGTTCTGCCTGAGTGCTTTTGGTGTGTCTGTTCTCTCCACCTCATGCCTCTAGAAGGTTTTCTGGGGTCTGATGGGAATGTGGAGCTGGAGGAGCTGCTTGCTTATCTCCCTGGTACAGCGGCTGCTGTCTGAGTGGTGAGGTTCAGAAGTTATTCCCTCTTGCTGCGTTTCCTGCTCTGATGTTGGTTGGTATTTTGATGGCTTCAAGCTAACACGAGGGAAGGTAGCAGACTAAAAAGCTGGACTGCTGTGGGAGGAAGTTTCTTCTGTTCTCAAAGCTGGTGTCCTTGCAAGGTGGTGAAATGGGTTTGTGAGGTGTGGCTGCAATCCCTGTGAGTTACAGAGGTGCCTTGGCTGAGCAGGTGGCAAGTAATGAAGGTGACCAGCAGATCATGACAGCCTTCTGACATCCTAAAAGAGCTGAAATCTTTGTGGTGTTTACTCTGAAAATATTCTCTCTGCCTTTCCAGAAGCACATTGTTTACATACGCACAAACTTTGGGGTTTTGCAGTGTATGCACTTGTGTTTTTTGTGCTTTGAACACAGCTGGTAATGCTGATAGGAGTATTTCTATTGTACAAACACTTGCTGCTTAGAAGGTAGAAATTTGCTGAGAGTGGCACTGGAAGGCCAGCAATTCTCCCTTCAGCAAGGAAGGGAACTGCCAGCGGCTGAGCTGTGCTTGGCAATACACGCATGTGTAGTCACAGCAGGACTGGGGGTGCTGAAGTGCTGATGTTGTTATCTGGAATGTTTAAATTCCTTATTTTTTTCCCTAGCAATATTTTCCAAATAGAATTATTTAAATGCATAAACCTCAATTATGCTATTTTGCAGATGCTTGGAAGCCTGTTTTCTTCCTTTCGCCACCGTAGATCTGTTAACATCAGTGACTACAGCTTCAAGTTGCTTGTCCAGGTATAACTTGTCTTCACTTTTGTGGGATTAAGGCTTGTATGGTACTCTTTGACCTGATTGTTGCAGAATTTCCTTTTGTTTACTGTACTGTTCTGTATGCCAGTTTCCCTGTAAATGTTATGAGAATGGGGAGTATGGGCCTGATGCCAAGGGTAAGGGGCTAATACATGTACATTTCTATTTTGGAGCTCTTGTGATCTGTGCTTGTCTGGCAGGGTGGTGATGAAGTTTCATAGAAGAATGCCTTTTTCATAATTTGATTTCAAAGTGCTCTAATGGGGTCCATCCACAGCTCCAGGCATGGCAAGCAACACACCAGAGCCAGGGTCCATCCAGCAGCAGGAGATGAGGACAAAGACGGAGCTAGGGACATGGCTGCAGGCAGGAGCCTGAGGCCCATCCAGGGGCAGGGCTGGAGAACAACACTGCTGTGGCATCCTTGGAGCAGGGAGTGATGGCCCTGGGGGGCCTAAACCAAGGTCCTGTTTCTATTTTTTGAGTGCCAGTCTAGTGCTCTAGCCATTCTGTTGTGTTGCTTATTCAGTGTTTTAGGAGGCCTGAAGGTATATTGCTGTAGCTGAACAATGCCTCCTCCTTAAGATCGCTGCATTTGCAGTACCTGGCTGTTTCATGTGTGCAGAGCTGGGGACAGAAGTGCTTGTTAGCCTTTATGGTAGCTGAGGGATCACTTAGGCTCCCGATACATGGCTGTGCTCAGCAGGGTGCTGCGCACTGCTGCAAAGAGTGACGTGTCTAGTGTCGTCATGCTGATGAAATTTCAGAGACCTGGCAGCTTTTGCACCCAGGGCTGTGCAACCTAAGGGCATATTTAAGCCAGAGAAGATGCTTGATGGGAGGCCAAGATGGTTATCTGCGTTACTGATGAGATTATTAATAGGCTGTGCTCATGGTTCTCATTAGAGACCTCTGGAAGATTGGAATCAAACAGAGAGGGTGTATATATATATGTGTGTGTGTAATTTATGAGGTCTGCTGTGCAAACCTCTTAATATTCTTATTTGTAACCTTCCACACAGGAAAGTGGGGAAAGGAGGCTGGGAAATGCGAATCGTGTTGTGTGCTCTCAAACAGAAACAAAGGTGGCTGTATCATGCTTTCCACAGAGGCTCAATGCTCCTGGGCGCTGATGTTACTGTGGATCATCAGCAGGGCCAGTGCAGGAAGAGTGCAGGGGGATCTGATTTTCATACCCTCTGATGTCAGTTTAGAAATGATAATTGGCTTCCTTTATATGGAAATATCTTTATAGGTGAAATAAATCAAAGGACCAGGTTCTTGGTCAAAATCTGTTTTCAGTATTTGTTGCATGCTCAGCTGACTGAATGAGTTCAAAGGGAAAATGCTTTTTCCCAAGCCAGAAAACTTCCAAGAAAAAATGTATTCCACCTACTTTTTATATTTTAAAGCCAAATATTAAAAAATCACTCTTCTCTACTTCCTTCTCTTACCCTCTTTCTTCTGTGTTTCTCTTAGTGATAAAAGATTGAAGGAAAAAAAAAGATTGTGTGGAGTCTCATGCATGCATGTATGGAGGAAAGCCCAAAATATATGGATATTGTTGACTTACCACAAAAAGGCTGGTGAAAATGCGTGATTTATGTCAACTTATTTTTATGAAAAACATGCATTTAGTAACTCGCAGTGACTTTGCAAGTTAATTCTACTTTGTATTCTGGAGGTACGTAAACATAGCTTTGAATCTCCAATTTTTTGCCCTTGCTTATCCTTTTGTAACTACAGCACAGTTGCATTGATTTAAAACTAGTTTAGGGTATTGGACAGCCATGTCCAATTATTTCTCTGTTAGCTCACTAGCTTTTATTTAATATTTGTTAGTACCACAGATGGTGGCAGCTCCCATCTCTAGTGTGCTGTGCACTTCTTTGAGTGGCCTGACCTGCCTGCTGCTTAGATGTCCCTGCATCCCAGTTCAGGAGCCTCTCTTCTCCATTTTGTTCATAATGCATGGGTCTGAGCAAAAGCCAGCAACTGCATTCTGAGAATCATTGGTATGATATGCTGCATACTCTCTAGATGTATCAGCTTCCCTCTTTTCCAAATCAGATTAAAGAGGGTAAGGTGCAGATCCTGTTTTATTTCAGCATGGCTAGCTTATTCAGTAGAAGATGCGGGGAGCACATGCAGTCATCTAGGTGGATGAAATATCAACATTGTTTCAGTAATGTCACACATGACAGAAATTCTAACCTTCTGTGTGAAATAAATGTGTCTCTTCCAAGAGAAGAATATTCTTGACAGTACTTTTAAAAGCTATTGGGACATTGTGGGTTAAATAAATACCTCTGACCACATTACCTTTTTATTTTCTTTTCTTGCCACTTTTCTGATTGCAGACAAGATATGCAGGCAAGAAGCAAAAGAAAAACAAAAAGTAAGATAAGCAGGCTGTTAGTGTGTTTGGGGTTTTGTTTGTTTTACTTCTTTAGTGCGTTTTTCTTGTCTGCATCTGGTTCCTGGCAGTGTTTTGTGACCTCCACTGGATTCCATCAGTATTCTTCACTCGGAGCCCCCCAGAGTAGGTAGAAAGCTACAAGCCAGAGTACTGAAAGCACTGAACTGCCCAAAAGGAATGGCATCTAGCAGCAGCTCTTCCTCTTTTCTCCCATGTTGCTGAACATTGTGGGAAATTGTTTAAACCATTTGAACTTTACTGCAAAATAAAATAAACAGAACACAAAACCTTCAGTGTCTGGAGATGATTACAAGGAGGACTGGCCCACTACTATTTCTCCTTAGAACACTCCCACATTCGCTGCTGGCCTTATTTCAGTACATTTTAAAACGTTTTGAAGATCAGCTTCACCTGGAAAGAAAGCTGCGGTTTGGTTATAGTGCATTTTTCTCATGTATCAGGATACATGCGTTTAGACTCTGAAGCTTGAATATTCTTGGAACGTATTTGAAGTGAAGCCTGGAGTCACTTGCACATTAGTTGAAGAAGAAAATGTCTTAGGCCACTGCAAAAATAATAAACAAGAAATACAGGTTTTGTAGTTCTTTAGTGCTGCATTAAAGGAAACTGATGAACATGTTTCCTTGGTAAGCAACCAGTTTGTGAACTGTATTTCAGTACTATTTTTGTGAATGTCCTCAATTCATCAGCTCCTGTTCTAAGATTGATTGCTGGCACCTCACCTTCTGCAACCAAAAAGCGAGAAGAAAGAGGCTTGTAGGAGCAGCAATTTCAGGATATTGTTTGGAATCTCAAACTGCTTATTAGGTTTGTTTGAATTATCAGGTGTTGTGTTTGGTTCCTGGTATTTTGTTTCAGAAGTACATAATATATAAATTTGATTAGAATAGTGCTCATACACTTTCCATCAGTCTTTTGGCTGGATTTTCTAGCTTCTTAAAGCAAAAAAGCTCCAGGTATCGGCAAAATCTCATCCTATGTATGTCTTTTCTATGAAAAGTTGGTGCAAAATAGTTCTGTTCTAGCAAAGGGAAAGACTAGTAGGTGTGCTGCACCTGCCAGATCCGTACAGGTCTCTGTGCCAGTTTGAGAAGGGAAACACATGAATGAGCCATTCCTTCATCACAGTTCAAAAATTTCTCTTTCACTGTGGCTTGGTTGCAACCACACAGCCTGCTTAAAGATCTGACATCAGTAGAGGAAGGCAAAATGTAGCATCCACCTGTCCTTACCTCTTAAGAAAGGGTGCTTGGCATCCAGGAGGTGCAAACACCATCCTGCAACCCCAGGAAAGCTGGAGAAGCAGTGGCCTGAAGTCTGTACATTGCCAGCTTCCTAGTGCAGTGACTGTTTGGAAGCAATGAAAATAGATGGCCATGTGCCCAGTGCAAGAAATTATTAACTCCACTGTATTTTTTATAGTGAAATTGCATTTTCACATCTCCACTAGAGATACTTTAGCAGGATACAAACCCAGCAAAGCATTTATTTTCATGGACATAGTGACTTTGGCACAGATGTGATGAAACTAGCTACTCTCTTGATGAAAACAGCGTGAGCTGGTAATACTGCAGATTTGCATCCTCTCTAAGGAAATTTGGCAGTTAAGCTGTAGTGGATGGACATTGTATTTCTTTATGCTCCAGATTGACATTGCGGTGCAGGAAAAGATATGTGGGACAGGCAGAGCTTTAGCAAAGTTAGCTGACCGTGATTTTGGAGTACACCATGGGATTAATAACTACCTAGATAATAGAGTATTATTCAACGGCAACTTGATTTCACTTTTTACTGACTTAGAAATATGAACACTTAAGATTTGAGTCATGTTTTTAAAGGTGTTTTAACAGGTCTTTGAAAATTATGGGTGCATTTCGCTGCATTCAAGTTAATATGCATGTAAAAGCTTGAAAGCACGAAGGCTGTTTGTGCTTGTGAATTGGGCAGTTAGTGGCTTGGCTGCCTGCATTTTGTGTTTGCATGCAAAATAATTTGCCCTAGCAGCAAACCATTCCGTGTGCTTACAGCTTGTGTTATAAGTAATCTTCATGCAAACAAATTAGATCTGGGAAATGTAGGAGGCCATGTAGGTAAGACTGGATACTTGCTGGAGGCTGCTAGACTGTGTCTTGTCTTAAAAACAGAAGGGTTAAAAAAAGACTGAGTGGAGAGGGTGGGGGTGACCTGGTTATTGTAGTTACGATCCAGTCCACTTCAATTAATGCAGGGCGCTGTTGATGTTAGAGAATTATGCGGGGCTCTGTTTCAACTGGTCTCCAAAATGACTCAGTGTAAGAACTGACAGTGAGGTCATGTGGATCGTTTTTTTTTTAAGTAGACCTGTTTGACTAATTAGGCTGTGTTATGTGGCCTAGTATTAGTTAAGCATGCCCAGAGTTACTGCTAACAGCTCAACCTTTAATTTTCTGCCAGAAGCAACTTCCCTTCAAGATTCAGAGATGTACAGCAGTTGTCATTAGAGATTGTTACGTATTAAACCCCAAAGCGCTGTAGAAATTATGGGGGCAGGAAAGACGCTGCAGAAAGTAGGAGGGGAATTAATTATATGACGAGAGCCATACTGAACAAGCGGATGGCTTAGCACTCAGTGTCACAGGGAGAAGATTGATCGTATTGGTGTTTAGTAACTACTTTCACCAAGTCTGTTTATGTGCATATAATGTACATACAAAAATTACTGCTGCTGTGGTTATGTATAATGGCTTATTATGTAGTTGTCTGAACAAGGCAACAGAGAAAGTAAGACTTCCAGACTCATATTTCTTTTGCTCATTACAAATATTCAGTTCCTCCCTCTCAACCCCCAGGCACTCCAAAAGTTGCTTGCATCTTATCTATATCGCCCTTGCTTCCTGCTTGTTCTCTGTCCCTACCCCCCACCTCTTGTTCCCGCCCTAGCCTCCAGCTCCCATAGGGAGTCCGACGTCTTTTGTCCTGCTTTCTACATCCTCTACATACTCTTCTTAATCTTCAGTAATGCACAAGTAACGCACTTTTTTAGTTTCTCCTGAATTTCTGTAGCATATCTTAGAAATACTATTTTTTAAAATAATTATAAGAAGGTCTCTGTCCAGTGTTTCTTTCCAGATACTGTAGAGGATGGGTTAGAGACCTTGGGAAAAGAGTATTTCTACAAGGCAACTCTCTTCGTATAAATCTTGCCAACCTTTACATGGCAGAAAAAATCTTAATCTCTGAAAGTAGGTTCAGACTCTTAGGTTTTATATATAGAAAGTTTGTGTCCACTAAGGAAAAGCCTTTATCTCTCATATACTGTTGACTGCTTAAAGTCTGGAGGCAAAAATCATGTCTGGAAGTGTGAGGCTGGGTGCCTGTGGGAGGGCTCTGTCTATCACAACTGTGTCTTTGTACTGCTAGAGCTGGGGCAATATGATCAGATTAGCCAGGACATGCAGTGGGATGTTTTTTGTCATTTTTTTTTCGCTGATCGCAGGAAGATGCAAGAACTACCTGACTGGTCACAAAATCTCCTGGGCAAGCACCTTTAATGAGCAAAAGGAGTTTGAAGTGATGCTGTGTTGTATGCCAGTGCTATCAGTGAATGTGTGTTGGGTGCTTCAAGACCTACTTTGCTTTTCTGTGACACATTGGCCATGTGCCAGCAAAGGTTGCAGGGTGGCATTGGGGGTCTGTTTATCCCAGCATAATGTTCAGCTTGGTGTTCTTCCCCAGAACAAGACTGGCTTGTTTTTCTAGTTGGGTTTTGATCCAGAAGAAGTAACCCCACCATCAGTGAACCACTGTGTGTGTGTGTGTCATACATAACATGTCCCAAGAGCACCACACGCCCAGCTTAGCAGTAGTGGCCAGTGTTGAGTCCAAAGCAGTTCTTTCCCTTTGAACTGTGCCTGATGTTGCTGCAGCCTAAGCTAAACTTAAGCCTCTTAAATACTGGCTTAGCTAACTTGTTCTCTGGGACTATTCAGTCTTCCCAGTCAAGGCAAACATCACTTCATTCCCTCTCTCCAAAGACAGTTGTTACTTGCTGCTTTTTTTCCCCCCAGGATTAACAACTCTCAGTGGCACCTCCGGTAATGTTTCATTGCCATGCAAAAGGAGGAAAGCACTTTGTCAGCAGCCTACTTCAGGCAGAGAAATTTATATCTGTGAGAAGCATATGTACAGAGCAGCAATTACTCAGATCATCAATATTTATACAGCAGATAATAGTCATCATGGACAAGATGAATATTGTCACAACAGCAGTAGCTGCTTGGGGGGGGAATGTAAAATATAATTGCTGGGTTTCTTTAAACAGGGTAATTATTTAACTTTCAAGTGATTAGTGAAGATAGCTTGAAGTCTGGATTAGATGTTCAATGGGAGTTCATCTGCTTCTAGGAAGTGAAGGAAATGCCCTTCCTCTCTACCCTCATGTCACGTGGTGAAAGCTGCCTGGGATGTCATCCTTTGCTCTAGTGGCTTTTGTTGAAGGCAATGCTGGTGCCAGTTGCTGAATGAGGAATCATAAATGATAGCAAACAAACCAACAAGAATAAGCAGCTTTGTTTGCAAACAAATTTTTGTTAAGTCTGATGTGGATGGACATGCATTTGTGTTGAGATGGTGGTACGGTTGTGCGTGCTTTGATTTTAAAAGCCATACCTCAGTGCTGGTGGAAGGTGGTCATCCTTAGGGTGCGCTCTTTCCCAGAGCTTTCCAGCATCCTACCCGCTAGCTGATGTGACACTGGTTGCCTTGGTGGTGCCTGGCTGGACAGGCAGCCCAGTGAGTCCCTGTCCTGGCTCCCGCTTGACAGATGTCTGGAGGGACAGGGTTATGGCTTCCTGTTTGTGCAGGAGATGCAGCTCCAGATTTCTACAAAGAGAACACCTCCTTCCACCCACCTTTTTTAACCTTTATATGTTGGTGTGATTATTCGGAGGCTTACCTTCACTGGCAAAAAAGTCTGCTGGGTTGCCCTGTTTTGAGAAGTATTGAATTGAGAGCTACCTCTGTGTGAACTGTTTGCTGCAGAATAATTTAGTTGCTGACTTTTGTCTTCTGCTTGTGAAATGCCTCCGCATAGTTCCATTCTTTCTTTGTACCGACCTACTCTTCAGACGTGACTGAGTACTTGAACTCTTGCAGCCCCTTGGACTTCTGTCAGTTGAGGGGAAACAGTGGCTAACAGCATGCAGCACTTGATGTTCAGAGTTTAGCTCAGTTGGGTTGGCCGTCATTTACAATCTCACAGCTCAAAGTTTTCAAAACACTGAAGCAACTCAAGAGCATTTTCAACTGAGTAAATCCACAGAAGACCTATGAAACTTCCAGGCACTGTATTTTATGGGGAATTCTATTCAGATAATGAGGCTTCTTGTGTGATGCCAGGAGAAAAATTGACCTAAGAGTGAGATTTGCAAAAGCCGACAACCCAAATGATGGGCTGGCTGCACAAGGGAGAATCAAGAAGAGGTCTTTTAAGCTGGCAGCCCTCTTCCAGGAAAACGTAATAAACTGCTCCTTTTTATTCTTTTCTGGAGTTACGTACCTTCTGCTGAGATCTAAGCAGTGGAGGAGATAATGGCTGCTCTCTCTGAGTTAGGTCTGATACTCAGCCTGAAGGAAGTGGAGACTCAGCTCCCACCTTTGTTTGGCAGCATTTGGTTGGGGATCTTTTTCTCTTCAGGTAAACCCATTAGTTTGCATGGATTCTAGCCCTTCTCCAAATGAATTTTTAATATAAAATAATTAAACATTCATTGGAGCAGGGACAGGAACCCAGGTCTCTGCCTTTCTCTCATACTTGCTTTTCCTTTCTGACCTCAATATTGAATTGCACACTTCAAAGTGGAATGGGGTCAGCAGGAGGCATTGGAAGAGCTCTGCTGAGCTATTGAAATTGCTGGTACTTAAAACTTTCATCCGGGAGAAGGGGAAAAGACATCATTTTGTCAGATTCACCCTTAGTGAATGAAAGTTTCCTTCTGTCATGAGCATACCCAGGTGCCTGTGTAGGTTCATTGAATCTGCCACTGGCATGTGGCTTGGGGAAGTTTGATCGTGTTGCATGCAGATTAATTTGAATGGAAGCCTTGTTTGAAGCTAAATTTAGGCCATCTTAGATCTTCATAGTGCAGGTAAAGTTGAGACATCCAGTAATGACAGTATTAACATTTCTGATGCTTGTCTCCAGTGCAAAACTTTTAATGGCGATGCTTTCTAAATTGCAGACCACAGACCCAGTATTGAAGCTATGCATTTCAAAACTTTTTTTAAATAGTACCTCCAAATTTTTTTACTGACGGGGGTGTAATCTTTGCTCAGAATTTAAGGTGGCAGTCAACAGACTTACTTTCTCAGTTACCTTCTACAGGTCCCTTTGAGGCAGTCACTGTTGAGCCTCTTGGGGAACTATCTGCAAAAGTGTTCATTCAAACATTTTCTTATGCCTGAGGTTCTGCCTTGATGAAAGTAAGTACTATACTATTCTTTGAAGAGATCCCTGCAGTTCATAAGCCAGCCCCTTAGATAGGTGAGCTAGCCCTGTGAGAGACCCATGCTTGACGCAGTCATTGCTTATTCAGTTATATTGCAGAAGAGAATAGGTTTTTGTCAGAGTAAGGAGAAGAACAAGGGGCCATTGAAGGGGGCAAGTAATCAGTACTACTGATGTTCCAGATTATTGAATTGTGTTGAAATAATGAGTTTTTTCATCAGCCTACATCGTTTGTACCTAACTCTGAATCTTTCTTCACTGCAGTAACTTGCACAAGGATCTGGAGATTATGAGGCTGCTTCCCTTCACGTTTAACGGGGTACCATGTTTTGGCTGTCTTGTGCCATTGCAAAGCGCAGGCCCACTTATATTCTAATTTGAGGATGAGATGTTTACAGTTTGAGGAAATGGGGTGCTTGCAGCATCTGGAAATCATGTGCCCCTCTAATTCTATTTCATGTCAGTGTCAAGCACTGGGGCACTGATGTGAAGACTGTAGATGAAGTTTTTTCTCTCACACTGGTGCATCCTAGCTAAAGCCTAAAGGGGTTTTGACAAATAAGGGTTTAAATATCAGTCCTGTGTATTAGTTTTCTTTTAAACTGAAAATGGGACAAATTGTGTGGTGAAGGATGGAGTTGGGGATATATTGGTATGAAGCCTCAAGAAGGTTCCTGGAGCAGAAAAATCATTCCTCTTTAGCTTTTAATCAGTAAAAGGCTGAATGTTTACCTCTTCAGTTGGTTTTACAGCTGTTTTGAAGACTTATCCGGCATTACCTTCTGGAAGTTTTTCCTGCATCCTTATTTTGTCAAAGTTCATTGGTTTATTTTATGGAGGGGAAAAAACCCCGCCCAAATCTCCTTTCACTTAAAAAAAGGACTGAAGAGTTAGGTTTAGGAATGCTAGCACCATCTCTCATGGGAACTGTAATTAGCATACTTTGTTTTCCCATTCTTCCCTTGGGGCTTGGCTTTATGGCTGGTTTCCATCTCCTGTTTTCATGTTGAGTTGCCATTGTGGTTATGGGAGATGTAATCTAGCTAGGAAACCCAATCCTTGTTTGAGAATGGGAACATGGGTCATCCCACATGCAAGTACCTTGAGCTGCTATAAGCAACATTTCGTGGTCCTGAAAATGAGTTACCAACTTTCAGTATTTAGTAGAAAGGCAGCAGCTCTCTTAGTACCGGTGACATAGCTGTTCCTTTCACTTTATTCATAAGGTGTTCCTCTTAAACCCCAAATTTCCATCAAAACTCACTTTAATTTTATTTTAAATCAGCATCTTGGCTTTGTTTCCAAGCACAAAATGCCATTTTTTTTTTAGGGTTTTGCCCTGCAGTGATAAGTGTGATACTTGGATACTGGATTTTGTTGTAAGTTCAAAGCACAGCAAGTAGGAGATGGTGATTTGATTTGCCTGAGGAGACTTCTCTTGCTGGTCTGGCATAAATATTTCTGAAATGTGGATGGAGCTACACTGGGAATGGGAATAAAGTACTCTTCAAACTTCAGATTTTACTTTCTGAAGTAGATTCCTTTTTTAAAATAGCAATCAACAGAAATGCTGGAGCTGTGTTAATTGAACAGGCTGATCTATAGTCTGTCTGTGGAGTAGGAAATGTCAGTGTGTGAAGCTTAAGCATGTCTAGAAGACAGAATCTGGTCACTAATAGCAAATTGGTGTGAATTCAGTGAAGTTGCATTGCTCCCAAATTTGCTTTTAATAAGCAGTGAGCTATTTACAAGGACACTTTTGCTACTGTTATGATTGGCTAATTAGCACCTCCCCTTCAGAAAACCTCCCTGACTCTCCTGAAAGCCTTGAAGGGTACAGAAACTTGTTCTTTTTATTCTCTCAATTTCACAGTATCTTCTGCCTTTCATCTTGCAGCCTCTTGCGAGCTGCCACTCTCCCTGTTTGTATGATTTCCTCATAAAACACAAGTAATAGCAGCTGAAAGGGAATTTTAAAATAGAGCAGGATATCTAGGGCACGTCAGGGTGATTGTGAGGTGGTCTTAAAAATCTACCGGGTGCCTGTTTTGAAGGGTTTTTTTCAGAATGTTTTGAGGTTTAGCCTCCTTCTTCTTTATCTAAAGGTTTGGAAGAGCAGCTTCCTCTTAAACACAGCATGGCACATATGTTGGCATCTGGGGAAAGCAAGACTGCTTGTGAGATGACCAGTTCCTCACTGGAAGGATTTATGGGCAAGTCTGGTCCAAATCAGCTCTTGAGAACAGTTACTGTGAAAGAGGCTTTACCCAGCTCAGTAGAACTGCTTCGCATGGAGGGGTCACTGGCACAGAGAAATGCTGGTTTTCACAGCTTTAAAGAAATAAGGCTTTAAAGAAATTGTTTGTTCACCTGAAAAGTCCTTGTGATATATATATCTTTTTAACCCATATATAAATTTATAATTATTTTCGTAGATAAATCAATTCATGTTTTCATACTGGTGCTCCCGAACATCCTTGCAAAAAGAGCAAAGTAAGTCACTGAAAAGGGTTTAGGTGAGGACATGTGCATTTTAAAAGGATATAGTGCCCATGGTTGAAAATAGTTTAGGGGAAAAACTTACACTGACTTACCTCTTAGAAGCCTGATATACAGTCTAGGTCTTCTCTCTTTTGATGCAGCCACATCCCTGATACAAGGCGGCGAGAGCTAAGCGCTGCTCATGGTCTCACTTTGGTAATGAAGAGTTTTTAAAAAAAGGTTACAACTTTGTGACATGTTTGCTTTTTTCCTTATGTCCACTTGTTTGGAATGAGCATGACCCAAAAACGAGTGTTGGTGTTTGGTGAAGGGCAATGGAAATAACCCTACAACTGCAGGAACTTTACAGTTGTAGTCCTTGGAGGAGCTACAGCAAAAAACCCTTCATATTTTGAGGGACCCAATTTTTTCCAGTGTTACAGGGTTACATTCCTGTCCTACTCCTTCCTCTGCTGGCTGAAACTCCTCTATGTGGTCCATTGGAAAAACTTTTTATCTTTTTATGTTAATGGATGGTTATGAAACAAAAAAGAAAAAAAAGAATAATAAAAGATCATGCACTGGCAATTTAATGAAGTGATAAGAATCTACAACTTCGTCCTTTAATAAGATTATAAACCTGTTGCCTTTTCAATTAGGAGAGACACAGAGGTGGCTGTAAGCCCTACATGTGCAATTTTAAATCAGGATATCACGCTGAGTTGGATTTTTTTCAGTTCACTCCTTCAGAGGTCTCATTTTCTAACACTTTTGTGTATTTTTAAGCAATATACAATAGCATTTTTCCATCAGCAAAGTCCTGTGCATTTCAGTGACCTTTACTGCTTGCTTTAGAGGGGTTATGCAATCAGACATAAGGGAGTGAAAATATTTAACGATTTTTTTCTTAAAAGGTCTTATGCCTCTATTCTTGTGGTTATAGTACTCACATTTAAGCAGCTGTGTTTTGCACCTGCATACTTACATGCACTTGCGTACTTACTTTGAGGAGCCTGAAAGTCTACTTCCAAAATGTGAACTGATTTGCAAAAATTGAGCTAAAAAAGGAATATAGTGGATACAATGATTGTCTTTAAAGCAAGAAGCTTTTGTTCTAATGTTCCTTCCCTCTTTGGTCCCTCACCTCCACTAAAAATGGATATTTTCTTCTAAATTTAAATTCAGAACTTAAAAAAGGGAATGATCCTTTCCATATCTGTTGACTAGTCAGTGATGGAGAACTTGGTGTTCCTTTCTGAACCCACTTACAATGCACTTGCCTACATTTTGTTGCTTGGGAACATTAAAGCTCCTGACAGTCCACACTAACTCAAATCTTTTCTATCAAGAGAGGCTGCTTATTAGAGAAGGTGGCTTGTTGTACCTAATAGTGAGGAGAACGCTAGAGGCTGGCTCCCCCTTAGTTCAGCTTCCTGATCAGGTTGTGGAATATCAGGAGAGCACCTATGCTTCTGTTCAGGGAGAGACATGGTAACAGGAGATCCAAATAAATTCTTACAGCAACAACTGTGCAACTTGCTGACTTGGAAATACTTCTGATGTCTCATGATGATCACCAGACAGTTGCAAGCTTCATTGCTGCTCAGTATTAAGACTGGTATGGGTTACAGTTATGTTCATGACTTGCTTTTCCACAGGTGAATACTTTATGATCCAAATCTACATTGGGATAGCAGCTAGGAAGGCAGAATAAGCAAGAACATTCTTTGCCTCATTCTTCTTTCCATGCCATCAGCCCATCTTTGTGTATGAAAAGATAACTTGCTCTAAACCCATGTATTGAGCAAATTTGTGCAGTGCATATAGTACATAAACCTTGAGCTGAATTGTGCTTTTTTCAGTAGGTGATGTCAGTGAACCATCAAGATAAAAGGTATGCATTTATTGCTTGTGAGGAAATGAGTTTGGAATGTGCCATTGATTGTGGACCCCTTCTGCAAGAAGAACACATTACTTTGCCTGACTTTATTTGGTTTGTGCGTTGCCCACGTCCACAGAGACAACCTTAAACTTTTCCACTTTTGTGTCTGTTAATATTTGGGGTCAATTCAGGGGCAGGGGAAATGCCAGCGGTCCACTGACATATACAGGAGAGGAAAGGAAATTGCTTTCTGACAGATCTTTTCTGCTATTTCCACATGAGCAGATGGATCCCATGGTACAGGTTTGCCTTTAAGGAGAGTTTAAGCAGGAAATACTTATGTTTTTTGCAAGAAGACTGGTTATTTTCTGTATTTGTGCAGCTTTTAGGTAATTCATAGAGACTTCTGATAAAAATGCAGGCTTTTTTTCACCTAGTTGTATGACCTTCAGTGTTTTAAACTCTCACCTTTTCCAGGGGAGAGAGATGTGGGAATTGCATCTTTGTCAACCGAGCCAATCCATTACCTCTCTAAATGCTGACTGCTATGCTTGATGATGGAGTTGGACAAAGCAACTGGCTTCCACAGTTTTTCTTTAAAACGTTATTTTCCAAGCTAACAGCACAATCTTCCTAAGTTTAAGGAAGATCCTCCTATCTCCCCCAGGTTGCAGTGTTTTAAAGGGCCTCATTTTGAAGACTGAAGGACTGGGAGGGTTTCCAGCAGCAACAAAACAAGCAATTGCTCTTACAGTTGGATGACAGTTGCAAAGACCGGGTGAACTACAGCCCTTTGAGGTGGATTTCTTTCTTCTGGCTGACAAGACTATAAGATAGAGACTTTCCTGACAATCACGTTTGACTGGAAGAAGTGCTGGTTTGACTGACTTGGCTGTGGGAGGAGCGTGAGTGCTGGAGCAAGGCAGAAGGCTCAGTGGAGGGTGGGAGTCTGCAGCACGCCTCAAGAAACTGTCTGTAGTGATGCTTCCTAACCTTGAAGGTGAACACTGTAGCTGTTATGTATGTGTAGAGCATATCTGAAAATAAACAGGAGGGAAACTGGTTTCCTAATTGTTAGGGTATGTTTGTAGTTGTTGGTGCTGTCTTTAAGCAATAAAGGCCAGCATTAATTTAGATATATCCCAGCTTGCTGCTTGTTTGGAGGAGTGCAGGAGAGTGGCGGGAGGCAGCAAGGCACTGCCACCTCTCCATGCAAAACATGGGAAGCAACTCCAGCTGTCCTGTGGGAGTTCTCCCCTCAGTCAGGGATCAAGTAATGAGCTCAGTGCTTTTGATGTGCTGGTACTCTACTCTGTAGACATGACCATGCAAGGTGCAGGTCACCCTGCTGATGCATCCCATCCAGCACCAGGATAATCTTATGGTGCTACAAGCTGGTACTGGCAGCATTTGTCCCTGCTGTTTGGGAGTAGGAAAGTGGAGATGATTCTCCTACCGAACCCAAACCTCCTGGAGGGTGCTAAAGCAAGCTAGTGGGACAGCCAAGCAGAACTGGCTTTCTTTCTCCTGCAAGCCCTGGTGCTTAACGCTTCGTATTCTGGAGTGCCACCTGCTGGCACTTGCTCTCTTCACTTGCTCTTTTCTAGGGGCAGTTGCTCTGGAAGATGAGAGCTCAGACCAAAGAGCATGGATGTCAGTAGTAAAAATAGCACTAATTATTTATATTGATCATTACATTATTTTCTTAATTGTCATAGCACTTGAGAACCCTGTTTATTGGCAAAGACCTCACTCTGGCAGGTGTGCTGCAAACTGAGTGTGGAAGAAACTGGCAGAGCCTTCACTGCTTAAAATACACAGGATACAGTATGAAGGAGTGCTTTAAAGAATAGAAAATGATTTTTCCAATCCATGCTGTTATTTGGCAAAGCATGAATAATTATTTTCTCAATGTCTTGATTTAGTGAGAGGTTTTGATCATTTCTGTCATTGGCAAGAAAACAAAGCAGTAATCAGGAAGGTGAAAGACACCTAACAGTGAAGTCACTTAAGCAAAGTTGGAGTATGGCTGGAGTACGATGGGTGACGTCTGGCCTGAACTTTGGGACTCACGGTAAAGCATGAAATACAACCAGACAGGGCTTGGCAGGTCTGATAAACTAATTGCAGCTACAGAATGTGAGCGGCTCTTGGAATGAAATACCATTTCTGTGAAGAAAAGCAACAGTAGATTTCATATAATATGGGCAAGAATAGTTTATCTTCCTGTGCCTGAGCATTTGGGCAGCCAGTTGCAGACCCCATCATGTTGTGGCTCCCAGAGCAGAGAGGCTAGCAGCTCTGCAGCTTTGGGCTCAGTCTCCCAGATCTGTAATTTATCTAAGTCCACCGGAGAGGGTTGTGGTGGTGCTAACCTAAGTTATGATTGTTGCCCTGCATTGCTTAGCTGTGAGGCTACTTTTGTTGACAAATGGTGCTGCTTCATATGAGGGAGAAACTTAATGCAAAGCCCCTCGCTCTGTTCTAGGCTTCATTCTGTAAGTCCATCCATGGGAATCTTGTTTCTCTCATGGGCATGAATAAGAGAGCTGAGAGCCTTTCTTGGTGTCAGTTTGTTGTCTCAGCACTAGTCTGAAATTTTGCCTGGTGGTACTGGGACACCGTGAGGTGGAGCTGGTGGGGTGGGTTGATGTGCAACCAGTTGTTTTAATTGCAGCTGTTTTGGGAACATTGTGTTGCTCCCTCAAATTGCATGTTTTCAGGGGGACACAAGGGAATTGAAGGCATCTGCACTTAGAGATTACCTTGATCTGCCTGAGCTGCTGACACTGGATTCTGTACTGGTTGTGTTGATGCATAGTATGTCAAGTATGTAAATGTGCAACTGACCTCAAGAGCATGTGTCATCCCATTAACTTTCATGGCTAATGTCAGGCCATGCACTTCATAACTTGTCTGAACTGGAGCTTGTGGAGTGTTTATAGTCATGGGTAGAAACGTGGTTTGGAAAAGTATTGGAAGAAATAATTTATCCAGTATAGCTTTTTAAATCTCTTTTGGACGATTTTACTGGTGTAAAGACAGAAAGATAAATCATGAAATAGGAAATCATCAATATGTATGCAGTTCAGGCTTTGCCTAACTGCTTGTGATCCATATTTGCAGTGAGAGTTGGACTGTTCTCAAAATTCAGGAAGAGAGGGTAGTATTAATATTACTAGCTGGCAGAGTGTTACAGGGTGAATGATTAGTTTCCAATAAGAAAGGAGCTTTTGGATCAGTTCCAGTTCCTTTTGGTGTAGTCTGCAAACCAGAATGACCAGTGCTGTGACCTGGAGTATCTGTTGTGCTTATCAGAGACTAAAAATGTATGAAGATCACAATTTGCCTGCATTAGGAAATGACATAGCAGTTGACCTTGAGGAGGCATATTAGTTGGCTGTCTTCCACTGTCTTGTGAAGATAAGATCTTGGAAGTGGTTCTCCTACATTAGGACATCTGTTACACCTTTTCTCTTCCCAAAAAGAGGACTTTACTTCATTGTGCTGCCTATTTAGCTGATTCCAGGAGAAAGCTAAAAATATGCAGAAGGCTCCCCCGCGCCATCTAATCTCCTTCAAATTTTATTCTACTTATTTATGGTCTATGAAGGAAGAGAGTTTCCTTACTTAGTGTTGTGTGGCTTATAAGAAAATGTTTTCCAATTTCTTAATCCCATCTATTTCAGTGTAAAAGGATGTGTTACTTTGCCTCTCTTAGGTCTATTGCACTTATTCCTTATTCGGAAGTAAAAAAACCCCAACCCCTTTCCACACCCAAACAAAACAAACACCAAATCATCGCAGCCCTTGAGAGAAGCCATGTGGAGATAGCTGTTCAGCGACGTGGATCACAGAATCACGTCCTCAGGAAGCTGTGCTGGATGAGTGTAGAGAGTGCAGAGTATGTTAGACAGGTGGGGTGTAAGAGGCAGAAACGCAGAGCAGAGTTGCAACAATTAAAACTCTCATTTGAAGGACTTCTGTTTCTTGAGGTAAGTCTGAAATTGAGTTTTCAGCTTTAGCATTGTATAGGCAGTGTATTAATGTGTGAGTATTGATTCCTTTCCTCCTCTGTTTGGGCCCATAGGCAGGTAGATTTTTGACCTGGATTTATCAAAACCCACTCAATGGCCTTGGAAAGCTGTAGCACTCTCTCCTGTAATTATAGACTGGTATCTTAATGCATTAATTCAAGGTGATACCCACTCAATCACTCACTGACCTGTATCGGTGAGAGACGTCTGCATTTGAGCTTTATTTAAAATTACTTTTTTTTTTCTTGGGACGGTGCATTTTGTAAGTAAAATACCAAATCCTTAGGGGAGGGGGGAAATGCTCTTTTAATTAAGTTTCTCTTCAGGTATCAGGCAAATTCTATCAATGGCAGATGAAACACAAAGCTCTTGCAGAGCAGAATTTGTCACTGAAGTGAGCAGATGTTTTGTGCCTCTCTCTCTCTCATTTTGAATGCCACAGAGTTCTGTCATGTGGCCATAAATGAAAATCTCTTAGAAAGAAGATATTCCAGTGCATTGCATTTAAAAGCTGTAACTGAGAGCGAGTTTAACACCCATAGTTCTTGCTGTAAGGTTGTGGGATTTTGGCCTTAGTGACTTAGTTTGTGACTTCACTTTAAGGTAGGGAAGCAACTTCTAAATCTCTTTGCCAGCCATCTAAACACTTGGTCCTTATGTCACAGTCGTAAATAACTCCAGGTGCTGCTTTTATGGGTGTGAGGGGTAGATGTCTTTTCACACCACCCTTCCCACTCCTCTTCCTCTTGATGCCAGTTTGAATGGCAAATGGGTCTCACTTGGTCATGAAAAAAATTGTCTTTTAATTTTTTAATTCCTCTTACCCTGGGGTTTAGGATCAAGTCAGGCATAATTAATAGCAGCCAACAAAACTGAAGAAGTGCTAATGGCCCTGCAAGTGCAGTGCTTGGAGTGGGCTGTAGAAATGAGCACCATCCCTTGGGATGCTTTGAGTGCTGGAGGTATTTTTTTTTATCTGTAAATTGTGAGGAATCTGTCCTTTGCTGGGAAGTTTTCAGATTTGGGATATCTTAGGACCACGGTCATGTCTTTCATTGTGTCAGTGCGTCCCTCATGCAGGAATAGAAACACTAGGACGTGGGGACAGCAGCAGCAGTGATAAATACCTTCACACTCCTTCCAGCAGCACAGAGATGCACCTGGGGGTCCCTGTGCTCTGCCAGGCTGGAGGGAACCTGGGAGATTTAGGGAGCCATAGCTCTGGGGCAGCTTGACAAGCAACCTTGTCAAAAACCTGCAGGCATGTCAGAGTTAGGCTGGTAAGGAACAGGTCAGGCTCCCTCTGCCTTGGCTCTAGTTCCACCTGCACGGAGCACTGCCGAGAGGCTGGGTGGGCAGGAAAACTGTCTGCTTTCTGTCTCTGCCCCTCTGAAATGGACATATTCCTGCAGAGTATTTCGATTTCAAATAGTATTTCTCACCGATAAAGCACCTCGTGTGAAACTGTGTGGTAAGTGTAGATATACTGTTTTGACTCAGCAGTAAGAAACTGTACCCATAATTTGCTGATCTGGCATGTTGCAGGTGATTAGTAGTGTTTGCTGTTGGAACAAAGTGCAGGTTTGATGACTTACCTTGGTCATATTTGACCAAAATAAGGTCTTTGGAGTGAGGAAATGTGGACATGTCAAAGTTTGCAGATAAAAGGAGGGAGCAGCACAGCTGGTAACGTGAGATGGAACAACGAGCAGCATGTGAGTCTCTCTCTGTTTTCTATAAACACCAAATGTGGGTGTTTTTACCTGATATGTTTTTGCTCCAAACCCATTAATTTCTACATTTAGTTTCATGCCTGTAGGTGACCTTTCTGCCTCTGTCTCCTATTGCTAGGGTTGTCTGGTGACAATTTCTAAGGAAAATGCTGTGGGATGATAGATAGCTTGCAGCTAGGCTTCTTTCTCATGATCTACCTCTGTTCACTCAGATCAGCTGCCAGAGAGGCAGGACAACTGCTGTCCTGTTTCATCTGCACTGTTGAGATCATCCAGAGCAGGTTCTCTCTCCATCAGCATGAATCCCCTGGCATTGGTTCATAGAATGTTGTAGGCTTATATACTACAGTTTCACTCAGCTTTATTTTTTTGTGGCTTTATGCATCCAGGAGTGTGTACACCTGATTCACATCTTTGCAAGGGCTGGCCTAAAGCTAAAGGAACAGTGCCAGATTGGACTGGCTAAGGATTTAGCCAAATTAAAACACTTTTTTTCTGCAATATTTCTGTGCAACTGTGAATAACTAAACAGAAAGGATGTAGGCTGCCTGGTTTAAAAGAAGGTGCCTGGAAAATAGGTAATTCTGGAGAGAAGACTAGATTAACTTTGTTGTTTTACTGTTAGCTTTATGTCGTTCAAAATGCATGTAGTCTCTTGGTTGTAATCTACAGGGTGGATGAACTATGTCTGTGGAGAAACATCAGTTTCTGAATCACAGTCTCTCATAATTTTCATGGTCTGTGGAAAAGCTCATATGTTCAATGAAGGCCGCAAAAAATCTCAGGCATTCCATGGAGATACTGCCAGCTGGAAGAGATGGGTAGAAATGGATGTTTTTCTGAGCTTTGTTGATTCTCTGTTGCAAAAAAGAATCTGTCACCTCTGCCCGAAGGCTCAAGAGGTGAAAAGTGGAGCTGGGATGATGAAGTTGTCCAGGAGCTTTGAGGCAATGTGGGTGGTGCTTGCATGACCTTGGACCAACTGCTTTGTCTCTCAGCACTTCTTTTCTTAGATGATGAAAGGATATGATAATACTTCTCTCTTAACAAGGGTGTTGTGATGAATAAATTAATTAATCTTTGTGATGTTCTCAGTTACTATGGTAATTAGTGCTACAGAACAGCCTAAAAATAAATAGGATCATTTAGTGAAGGATATTCAGGGGAAATCAGGTAGCACGTCCTGGGCATTTGCAGCAGCCCCAGTGAGTTTTGTCCAAATGTGGGGTTTTTGAAAACATACACAAATGCTGAATTTTGTAGCAGACATGCTTCCAAATATTAAATATGTTCCTTCCTCCTCACTATCAGTTTGAAGCAGCTCTAGCATACATTTCCTTCCATATCTGTGGGCAGATGATTCTTGCAATTAGTTACCCTATTGAGAACAGTACTCCTCTGTCACCCCCATCTCCTTTCCAGCCTAAGGGCACCTGAAATGAATGGATCTTTCTTCATTGTAAATCATACATACTCAGAAATACTGTCAAAGAATTCTTAATGTGTTTGGGGAGTTTACGTAATGAACCTTCCTTGAGAAAGGTGAAGTATCGTCGATACACTGCCTTGCTGAAAGTCTGTTATTAACCTTGCTGTACAGCAAGTAGAGCATGCCTAAGTACATGCATAAGTCTGTGCAAAGTTTTTGAGGTGTTATTTCAGTGATCAGCTCACTACATCAGTGTGCCCTAAAGCCTTTAAAAATGTGATATGATGTTTAATCTTCCATGAATTGTATTAGATTCCACAGGCATCATTAAAGTATATTTTTGAGGCTTCCAAGTTAGTATAATTTTGGGCCCTAGTAAGCTGGGAAGCATGTGTGAAGATAGCTCTAAGTTCTCCTGTGGAGGCAGCACCCCTTCAAGGCTGTGGTTTCCATTGCTTAGTATCACTGGGACTGTCCTTACACAGAAAAAATATTATGTCAATAGGCAAAATTAGCTATTATTGTTCTCTGACTTGTTGTCCAACTCCCATCATGGGTGTAAAATGTCTTTTTCTGCACTGGGTTCCAAAAATAGTCTTTTTTTCTGACCCAGCCAGTTGGGAACTACTTTATAGTTAGGGTTTGTGCAGAGCTTTCTGTGCAGCAAATTTGTGCTTTCTTCTTCCTCTCATCTGTAGCTGTGCAATACTACCTGTAGCGACCTTCATTTGTTCATCTCTTGCAGCACCCCCTATATTGTGCTGGGAAGCTACAAATTGCAAGAGAGCAACAAATGTCCCTTCTGCCTTCACCTGCTTGGGGAGCAGGAATCTGATGCCTTGGCATTCCTGGCCTTCTGCTCACCCTAAAAAAAGGGAGCTTGGGGCTCTGCTGTGGCCTCCAACAAGGTATCACTGGAACAGACACCGTGACTGGCAAACACTGAAATACCTGGTTTGTTCTCCAGACCTTTATTGCTCTTGAGTTACACAATCATTTCTCAAATGTTAAAAACTCCTGGCTCACACAGAGGGCAGCCCAAATCTGCAGGAAGGACCTTTGTGCTGTGCTCTCAGGCACCTGGCTGTACTTTGATCTGCTGCTGCAGGGGTCATTAGCTTTGCAGGTTCCTCCCTGGGTCTCTGTAACCACTTGTAAATCTCTGACTGGCCACTGTCAACCCTGACACTTGAGTTTTGGAGCTTGTGTATTTTTATACCCAGTTAATTTTCATTTGAGTCACTAGATAGATCTCAGCCCTGTAGAGCTTCCAGTTGCTGTGAGGTTTGTGCCAGGCAGAGTCACTATTCAAAGTTGCAGTTTTCTCTGGCTGTGTGTATAGCTTCCCTGTCGTAGTTCCCAGCCCTCCTTCCCACATGCATTCCCCTCTCCACACATACATATATGCTGTCTCTCTTGCAGAGCCCTACAGATAGCCCTGACAGTCTTTTCTTATTTTTCCCCCATTTTCCTGTCAACAATCTCCTCACCCCCCTTGAGCATCAATGGATGACGAGCAAAACATGACAAGACAGTATTTTTGGCTAATGCTTGACATGAGCCATGCCCTCACATGCAGCTTGGCTGCCTCTTGGTCTTCATGCTCAGAGCACCAAGAAGAGAGAAGTCTGAGTAAGCTTTGAGTGAGGTGTTCACCTGTGACAGCTCAGTACCTCTGACTGCTGTGGGGGAGTGTTGAGAGTTCAGTCCCCTGTCCAAGAGAAGGTCTGCTCCTATTGGCATAGTGACTGAAGTGGTAGAAGAGTACTGAGAGAGCTCCCATGGCTTTTTCCTCCCTACCTATGTACTGTGAAATGAATTAAACAGACATTATGCAGTTTAATTTGGACTGTAGATAGTAGCTTGATTTTTTATCTCCAAGCTGAGCTGTGTCAGACTGCAGGAGGGTTCTGGAGCTTCGAGTGTGGTTGGGAATAAAGTTGCACTGTACCCATGAAGCTACATGTCCAACCTTTGAACAAGGCAATGTCATCAAAGGACAAGGGGTTAGGCGGCTGTGGCTACTCTTTAAATTGTCTTTAGACAAATTCAGGAGTCATACTAACCTCTCAGCTTACCGGTTGTTACAACTGATATGTCAAAATATATGTCTGATCATTATTTGAGATGTTTTGGAAAAGTAAGAAATGTCATAATTCTTTATAAGTGTATGCAGAATGCAACTTTGTTACTTGAAATAATGTTTATAGTTGTTTTTTTTGGGGGGGAAGAGAAGGGGTGGGGGAAGGAAAGAAGTATAACTTCAAGACACAGCTGGAAGTGACCATTTCCTTGATTCAGCACCAGGTCAAAATAGGGTTGCCATTATATTTACAGCTTCTGCAAATATGTCCACACATATCTCAACAATGTATGTCATGTAGGTGGTAAGCCCTATCTTAACCTTTTAATCTGGTTCCATTCCTTTCCTCTTCTTCCGGTGGATTGCACTAATACTTTAAAACTTTAGCCTTCTCGAGAAATGCTTTGCAGCATAACTTAGTGTTCCAGCCAGCTGAGACCTTGTTGGGATGGATTTGCTTCTTTTTCCTCTTAGGGCACTCTTTGCCTGAAGGTGATTTTTGTTTTATTCTTCAGTTCTTCTCACAGAATCACAGAATCATTAGGGTTGGAAGGGACCTCTAGAGATCAGCTAGTCCAAACCCCTGTCAAGGCAGGGCCACCTAGGTCAAGTTACAAAGGAACACGTCTAGGTGAGTTTTGAATGTCTCCAGAGAGGAGGCACTGATGTTCTGCTGTAAGGATGTCACTGGGACAGGGATGAGGGGCTTGATAGCACATGAGTATGAGTATATGACTCTTGGACAAGGACATGCAGTCAGAAAAATGATCTTGAACGAAATCACATTCTCATCAGTAGAAACTGGTTTACCTTTAACATTGTAAGTGGAGAGAGGTGGTTGTAGGTGACAGATAAATGAGGTCAGAGAACTTCACTAGCTCAGTGTGCTGACATCCAAAACGTGGAGGGCAGAGCTTCTATGCAGACATACTGATTTACATCTGCAGGAGTACTTCAACTTTGTCTTTAAACGTAAGCCTTTCCTTCTGAATTTGCAGGCATTGTTTCTTTTTTTTTTTTCTTTTTTTTTTTTTACAGATTTGCAGATACAGCAGATCAAATTTGTGTCCTGTAATGTCTAAGCTCAAGTTTGGCTTGAGGATTTTGCATGGATACGTCTGTGCAAAACATAAGCCTGCTGGGTTGCTTGTGGCTGAGACCTGAATTTGATAGCTTCAGTGATTCGTTCCTGAGTTCCTATACCTAATTCCTCATCTGGCCTTTGTCTGTTAATTTTTTCAGCCACAAGTTGCTCAGCATTGTGGATAGCTCTGTCATTTTTCTCTCAGTTGCACGCTAGCCGTTTAAAGACCCTTTCAGTCAGTTTTCCTTTGTGCCTTCCTATACTTTAGGGATGTGAAGGTAGTAATGGGAAGGAGAGGATGAAGAAGATAAAGCTTCTATGCATTTTCTTTCACTTTCCTTCAGTATGGCCTGCATGCGGGCTGTGAATTCATAGTGCCTTCTGTGGCAGATTTAGGCTTCCTCTGCACTAGAGTATTTGTTAATGCCATGTGTAATACTGTGCTGGTGCAGAGCAGGCACCATACGAACCCATGCTGGCTTCATGCTCACGTCAGTCTCTCTCTCAGCAATTGTCTCTGTGCTGCATTCAGGCAAAGCATCCCAAAAGTGATGTTTGGGTGGCTGGCATGTGCCATTTTCCCCAGCAGTCATTGCCCACATTTCGTGAGCTCCTGCCTTCATAACTGCAGCCCCTGCTCTCTCATGAGTCAGGATTGTCACTATGTGTTTGTTGAAGTGCCTTGTGAGCCAAAACTTGCTGCTGTTACAAAATCTACAGCAGGGCCGGTTCTGCCAATGTCGGTGATATCAGTCGTTAGCATCTGAAGAGATGACGTGTATTTTGTTTTCCCTACTCAAATACCAGTAGCTGCCAGAAGCAGGATGTGTGGGACAGTGTGGTCCAGAAGGCTGTCCTGCACTGCAAACTGTACATCTGTGCCTGCCTGTTCTTCTTGAGCTACGTTATTTCCATTGTACTGATGTCACCCATTGGTTAGCATGTCGCAACCTAGTTGCTATGAACCAGAGGGAAGAGAAAGAAACAATTGTATGGAAAGGAAGAGAACCTCTGACAGCTGTGGTCCTCAGGTGTCAACTCTATTTTGGGAATAACACTGCAATAAGAGAAGATCAACGTTCACTGTGCAAATATTTTGTGTTTTCTTTATTGTATTATCTGGATGCAAATTCAGGCTCATATTTCTTCAAACACAGCAAGGCAGGCAATGTAAAAAGTTGTAAAGCTGTTACCCATTCGTACTTATCACATGTTGGAGTGACCGAAATTAAACAAAGCTAAACAGCTCGCTGTGAAAGTCAACACAGCTGCCATTTTTTGCATAGCTGTAAGTATTAAGTGGGAAATGGAAAGAATTCCTATATAGTGAATAGTTCAGAACAAGGTTAGTAACAATTTGCCTTTAATTCAGTGCATTAACAAATTGTTGTCCATGATATTTGATGGTCCTGGGTCTAAACAGAGCCTTTTGTCTTGGGTGAAGCTTTCATCAGTGAGAAGGGCCATGTTGAACAAGCTGCTTGTGTAACCAGGCAAGAAATTAATTTGACTGAAAATTACGCCATTCCTTTTCATTGTGTGCAAATGTGGGTGTTTCAGTGTAGTTACTTGGTTGCTTATTCATGCACAGGAGTAAGTTCAGGAGCCTGTGGAAATGCATCCGTTTCACACATTTTTAATTTCCCAACCTTTCATACAGACTTAGTGGTTGAGCCAAATAGCTAAAAATCCTCAGGGGTTTAAAGGATTAAATGAGAACAATAGTTAAGGTGCAGGTCCTGCAAATATGACAGGAGGTAGATGCTGAAGGACCTGCTTAGTGAACTACAGCTTCCTCTGTTATGGGTATAAATGTAACAGTGACTGGTGGACTGGTATGGATTTTATAGCTGTAAGTAGAGACCTAGTGATGGCTGACCTGAAGGTTTGCCACTGGGCAGTTTGGTGAAGCCAGTGGGAAGGTGTTTTCTTCCTAAGGGTGGCAAATTTGTTTCCAGGTTACAAGGTCAGCGCTAGCTTCCATTCCCCCTTAGCCGGACTCTTATTCCTGCTGGTTCCTGTAAATAACCTGTTCCTTCATGTTTATCTGTTTGTCTCAGGTACTGGATGGTTCAGGCCTCAGGTTTTCCTGCCCTCTCCATAGCCACTGCCTGGTGCTGCCCTGAGAAGAAGCAGCAGCAGGAAAGCAGACACTACCCTGAGGAGAAGCAGCAGGAAGGCAGCAGCTGCTCCGTGGCTGTGAGACTTGACCCGAGACCTGTCAGGGAGTGAGACTTGTCACAAGACCTGCTGTGCTGCCCTGTGCCAGCCACCATGGAGACCCTTTCCCAGGACTCTCTGCTGGAGTGCCAGATTTGCTTCAACTACTACAGCCCGCGCCGGCGGCCCAAGCTGCTGGACTGCAAGCACACGTGCTGCTCGGTGTGCCTGCAGCAGATGAGGACCAGCCAGAAGGACCTGCGTTGCCCCTGGTGCCGCGGGATCACCAAGCTGCCACCGGGGTACTCTGTGTCTCAGCTGCCGGATGACCCCGAGGTGATTGCCGTCATTGCAATCCCCCACACCTCCGAGCACACCCCCGTCTTCATCAAACTCCCCAGCAATGGGTGCTACATGCTGCCCTTGCCCCTCTCCAAGGAGAGGGCGCTACTGCCTGGAGACATTGGCTGCCGCCTCCTGCCTGGCAGCCAGCAAAAGTCCCTGGCGGTGGTGACGATCCCACCGGAGCAGCAGCCACTGCAGGGTGGCCTTCCCACTGAGGCGGGAGCAGAGGAGCCGGACCGGAGAGGCGTTGTGAAAAGCTCCACCTGGTCGGGGGTTTGCACTGTGATCCTGGTGGCCTGCGTCCTAGTCTTTCTCCTGGGCATCGTCCTCCACAACATGTCGTGCATTTCCAAGCGCTTCACAGTGATTTCCTGCGGCTGAGGCGGGCAGGGGTGCGTGTTCCCTGGGGGTTGGGTCGGTGGTGGTGATGGTGGTGGCATGGAGTGAGACAATTCAGCGCAGCTTTGCCCAATGACTGCAGAACCGGGGCAGCAGTGCGCCAGCCCAGCCACAGCCCCCATCAGCGTGGCGTCAGGCCTCTCGGCAGCGTGCAGAGAAAATCACATCCCGTGTCTGGCGGCGGCGGCGGCACTGAGGAGGACTGCATGCGTCACCATAATCATTTATCAAAGGGACTGAAAAGTACAGTGACTCTTTTTGATTGTGTTACGAGATTAAAGACATCTATGTAGCTGGTTATACTGTAAAGTATACGGAATGAGCTCTACTCTAAACACAGTAGATTAAAATCAGAACTGCTCCATGTAGAATTAAAAGAGAATTGGTGCGTGACTCTGTACAAGGTGTTCAATACTAGTCCACACATGCATTATTTTTAAAGGGGGGGAGGGAATGAGACTTGTAAAACCAAGGAATCACTTAGCTGGTAAGGCATTTTGTATGTTTTAAACTACACACTAATTAAACCAAGTTAGGGAGTTGTACAATAGTTTTTAAATGGAAATGTTTTGCAAACAATCATTTTGTTCTGCGGTGTGTTTGTTGCCTCTCTTTTCTCCCTCATTTTTTTCAGCTCCAGGGAAGTGGCACTTCCAGCATCTTTTATTTGAAGGAGCTATTAGTGAAGAAACAGATCATAAGAGGTCCTAGGACTTCTCCTGAAAGGTTGTGATAGCAGGTTGTTCTGTTTCTTCTTCTAAAGCTTAGGTTTTCCTAGTTGTTTTTAAAGCATTCAGATCTATTTTGCCTCCGACTTTCCTAGCAGATACAACTGTGCAGCTACGGATAGTGTGGCAAAGGATTTCCCCTAAGGAAGCCTCACCATCCCAGCATACCAAGGACCTTTATACGCAGTTATGTAGTAAGAGGCTGTGACATAGCCGGGAGGAGAACCCATGGCAACCTAACCCTTTGCTGAGTGAGCTCCCCTCCTACATCGCTGTGGCTGTCCTAGTATCAGAATATCTGGGTGAGCATAATGGAACCTTTTCCCACACTTCAATGTTATAAGTGCTAGTGTTCATAAGGACAGATTTGAAAAAAACCCCACAGGAATTGTCTCCCTCCACCTATGAGTGTCATGAAACCCCAGTCACTTGCAGTTCACTTCCTGGAAAGAGCCAAATTCCTGAACCTTTGCTGCAGTAGCACCTTGCTCTGACCAGTCCCAATAGTTCATAAGTAAAATAGAGCTCAGTGTGAATTTTGGTATTTGGCAAAGCTGAAATTTGTGTGAGATTTCGGGGTTGGATCAAGGGGCATATGACAGACCTTTAATAAGACAGAAAAATCTGCTGATTTGAGCTGCTTCTTTTTGCAAGTACAAAGTGTAACCTCCCTGAAGCATGACCTCTTGTCATTTACCTACTGCTCTTTCTAGTAATTAATTAGGGATTGCTCAGTGCCATATTACAACACTAGAGAACGTAATTTTGAGCATGCAGTGCTCAAGTTGGCCCTGTAGATGTTGATGGTTTCCTGCTTATATCACAAAATCCAGTTGCTGGTTCACAATAAACATTCCTAGCTAGGACTTCTGTCAGGAACATACCTCTATCTTCATGCTGGATTCCTTCCCCTCCCTGTTCCCAAACTACAATTTTCTTCCTTGATTCCTGTCAACTGAAGAACAGCGTATATGGTGCTTAACTGTTATGGTGTGTGTTGGTTCATGTATGGAGAGGAACCATTGTGCTGATTTTTATCTACTGTCATATGTATGCATAGCATAGCAAAAAGAAAAAAGATCCTCAGATAATACATTCAATGCCTTTTCTGTGCAAGGCCCATGTGCAGTATGCCTTGAACTTGGCTTCCAATCATTGTAATTACATGGACACCTCTCCACAGCATGTTTAATTTGGTTGCAGTAGGGAACAACAGGTATTGCAAAACGTGTATTGTGAAAGTGCTAGTCTCATGTTGCCAGTAGGAAGCCAGATTTCTGTGACATCCACACTCCGCTGCTTATTGCGTAAACGAAAGCCAGTTCACAAAATAATTCTTGCCTTTCTGAGACTCTTGAGGAAGTGACCAGATACGGGACTCAACCCTCTACTGCCTTATCCCCTGTAGCAATTGCTAGGAGTACCAGGGGGCGTACAGCATAGCTGGAAAATGCTCTGAGAACAGCACTGATGCATTTCTCACCAGCTTATCCAAATTGTCAATGACCATGAGGCAGTCAAAGAGCAGGTCCTGGAGCTACAGTGCTGATACTGTTAACCTCCTTCTGACTGTACCTGCCTGACTGAAGCTCTTGAAGCCAAGGTTTCTCTTGTGTTGCAAAGAATGGTTGTCTTGAAAAGCACCCTTCCTGTTCCTACATGGGAGGGTGCAGTATGAAAGAGGAATCAGAAATTAGGTTAAAATACTACACTGCATAACACATTATACAACAGGCAGACCTGGAGTTTATCCGGTATTAATGACTTAAGTATTATATTAGACAGAATACCATCCTGTATTATCACAGTACATTGTTTCATTAATATGAACTTCCTGTACTTGCCTGCTGAAATGCATGTTTGACCTAATTTCTGATCCAGACATTGACCTGCTCACAGCCTTGTGTAAGAGCAATAAGTAAAACCTCAAGATTTTTGCCTGCGTGTGCACGCGTGGTGTGTACCTTCATCGCGTTTTATAACTAGGGGTTCCAGAGATGTTTTCGCTCTGGCTTTAGACTGTGACTATCATTTTAAATTTGCAGCTGCCATATCATGTTGGATCACCTAGCTTTATTGCTGACTTGTGTAGAAGTGAACTAAATAGTTCATTGTAATGTACAGTGTTAAAATGTTTCTCGAGTATGTCCATAGTCATACTACTTTAAAAATGCAGTGTAATCTGTCCTATTCCTTGGTCCAGTACTTGACATTTAAAAATGTGATACTGCTATATACACCTCTAAATTACTTTTTTTTTTTTTCTTTTAACAGCCTTATCTTTGTAATTTTTCTCTGTGGAAAAATGCATTTGGACTGTATCAAAATCGTCAGGTTCTGGGCTAGGTTTTATTCTCCGGTGTCCAGTAAGAAATCACTGCCCAGTTCCACCAAAAAAGAAAGAAACTTATTATGACACAGTGCTATTTGAGCAATCAAAATTTATGTTAAAACTTGTGGGTAATTACTCAAGCACCTGCATTTTTAGAGCAAATTACTCTGTATGAATGTGTATTTATTTGCTTGTTTAATGGGAAGGATGTGTGTTGGGATCGGCTTAATTTTCTTTTCTGGAGGGCCCCAACTTCCATTTTTGGCTTGTGCTTTGCTGGCAAACAGACTTTAGGGTTCACTCTGTGAAATTTTGTTTAGTGAATTTTAAAAATTCAAAATATGCAATTTTGGTATGTGGGATTATTTTTAGGAAATCTTGTGTTCAGTGATTGTTCATGCTTAACCAAGATGTAAAGGAGACTGGATGTTTTGTAAACATGGAGCAATCATGAGTCCAAAGTTTCATCTTTATTAATGAAGCTCAGTCTGAATAAAACATTAGCGCGAAAAGAATGATATCAAGTGAATTATGGTACCTCTTTTACTTTGCCATCAAGTAAAAATGGCAACATCTTCAAAAGAACACTTGTAAGGCAAAGTGTCAAGTGTGGGTTGTGGTAAATAGTAAAAGTTGTTTATGTTTTAATCACTTTGGAATACAGAATTGTAGCTGATGACAACTGAACCACAAAACTTTTGTTCTCTTTTTTCCTGTTTTAAACAGGTGACTTAGAAGTTTTAAGTAAACTCACTTATGGAGGTGAGGGATGCTTGGCCTTAAGTATGCATTGTACTCTATGTTCCCCGGATCTTTTCACAGCAATGCCATGTAGCAAAGGACATTGCCTCTTCCCAGTCATAGAGAGGGGCTGTACCCATCATCCACAGCTAAACTGCCCACAGGCAACGTGCTCTGCTGGCATGAGTCACTTGTGTAAGTACTGCAGGAGACATTCACATGTCAAGTGAACACATCTGAAGTAAATATTAGAATTGAAATGCTTCCTTATTTGAGTTGCACGGAAAGCTTGGCTTCAGATTTGTTTTTTTCAGACATTTTCTATAGGCGTAGGGAGAGGGAAGGAAGAAGCTACATGACAGCAAATGAGTCCCAGCGTCATATGGGAGGCTGCTGAAGAATCTGCCTGCCCCGAAGGTAAAGATTTTTGTGCAAGAGTTTCAGTCAGACAACATTGTCTAGAAATGCTGCAATGGATTTACAGCATGTTGGTGACCTTTCTGGTGCTGTAAACTGTCCGTAGGCCTGACAGCTTGGGCTGTTGTGTTCTTTCTCTTTGTCACTTTACCTCTTGTAGGCTCGTGTCAACAAGCGAAGTTGCTTGCTTTATCCTCAAGTTGAATGATTTCACAGTCATTTCTTAAGTTGCCCCAAGCATCTCTAATGAAAAAATTACCTTTCAAGTTCAGTGAAATTTAATGCTTAATAAATGTTCAGAAAATGCATTTTTCAAGTATTTCCTTGTGCTTCATTACATTTT